>JAQIWG010002433.1:0-20408 GCA_034695025.1 Chamaedrilus cognettii | reverse complement strand
TCACAGCGTGATTGACAGGAGACCAAGTGATCCGACGCCGCTTGACGACGAACTACTGTCCTTAACGACACTGCTTCTTTCGTTTTGAAGGCTTCCTTCGTTTTCGCCGAAAGGTGTAACTTCACCATTAATCTGTCCCGACTCCCGCTGCGCGCGATGGGTGAGTCATTCATTAATTGCTTTCTGACTCGTGGCTCGTCGGCGGCGATAGCTGTCGTTTTATAACTTTTACAGCCGGCACGTTTCTTTACGATTTGTATAAAGTATTGACAGAATGAATTCACAAACTCTAAACATTGACAAAGGATACTATTATTTTTTTGTAACTTATTTTCGTTTTTTGATCGTTAACAACGGATCACGGGGTCCAAAACGTATAGACATTAACATAACATCACCCCAATATAACACCCACACACACCTACACCATTAGGTCCTTATATATAGGATAGGCCTAGTGGATCAAGTTTATATGAACTACCGAAATCAGATTTCTATAAAACTCACAATTTAGCTGCAATCAGATTTTACCTGAAATCTGGTGTTTTTTGCCTGTCGTCCAAATAAATTGCTTTGCCATGCTAATTTCAGAATGGTAATGCCTTTTGTTTAAATGGCGCTTTCAAATTAAATAAAAAAACTTACTATTGTCAAATTGACATGGCATTGAAAAATGTATTTTGACGGCTGCCAGCCTGCTAAAAACTAAATATCGAGTAAAATTTTTGCAACAAGATCGACCACTAGATGGATGGAAGTGGCAATTCTTAAATCAGCTAGGAATGACACTCAAATCTCAAAACGTAAAAAATTCTGAAAATGGAGAAAATATTGAGGAATTTTTGGATAAGGATGGGTAAAATTAAATTTGAGCTAATCATTTACATGGTACAGCAATAGCCTATAGGCCTAGCAGGCGTTTCTTTTAATTTGCTTTTAATTGCTGTTCTTTTTCTTGTTATGTGTTCAGTTGCAATAAATATTGAGTAAAACTGTAAAATAAGTGTACAGTTAGATGAAGATTTTATCTTTCTCATGAAGCTTGAGATTGACCATGATTGTATAATCGTGATTGTGTGGATTGAAACTGAAAGATACTATATCCTACAAGTACTTCTTGGTCTAGGCCTGCCCATTGTGGCAATTAAAAAAAAAGTAGATTCAGCAAGCTAATTGTAGATAATGTAGAGTGAAGTCTGAAACCCTCGGTTCATTGACTTCTGTCAGTTGTATTTTAATTCGCAAAATCATTTTCGTTTTATTTCAATTTTAGTTGGAGACATATCATCTTTCCTTTCATCTTTGTTTTCGTCATCGTTAACGAAAATGTACAGTTACATTACATTTCGAAAAATCGTTTAAGCTTCAAATCAATTTTAGATCGGTATATATAATTTTAGGTTTAGTTCAGTGTTTTTTCGAGCAATCGTTATCGTTATCGCAATAGTTATCAATTAGCCATCATTTTCGTTTCGCTAGCAAAACAATGACTGACTTATCAGTATAGACTCAACTCTGATCAATAGGCTAGTATTATATGCCTATTGTATTTCTGATTTGCTTCAGTCTGCAAGTCTGTAAGTCAAGTTTAGTTTCTGTTTTTAACTCTTTTCGAAATAAGTATAGCCTACGGCTCATAATTTTGAATTTAATAAGAATTTTTAAAATTTATCTTATGCAACCCTTAGGCCTACCAGGTTTTTTCTATAGTCTATCTATAGGCCTATATACCCGGTTTCCAAATATTTGTATGAAAAAATTGTATCCAGAAGCAAGGCGCCAGAATCTGCCTATCCTCATATTATGTACCGTACGCGATGGTCCTTATCTGCGCGTCCGAGAGTTACCATATGCACCGTCTAACGATGAAAATGATGGTTAACACTTTAAACTTGTCATAATTCGGCCAAAAGTTAGCAGATTTGTCTGACATTTTATACACAACAACAGTAGTCATATCTACACCAACTTGGATAGTTGTAGAGAAATTCGAGTAACTTTGGCCAAATTATGGCTGTTTAAAAAAGTAGACCTCCCAAAAAAAGTTTCGAACATTAGTTGCTGCGTATTGTGAGCCTACTGTCAAGTTAAAAACAAGCAGTCCAGAAATTTGGTCACAGCTGATGTTCATAGTGTCCTCCTTGTTTACGTACACATGACAGAAGACATGGTTCTATCCGCGTGACCCTCGGATATGGAGTGCAGAGTCAGCACCTCTACTGGAGGAGCGTGTTTATCATACTGGTCTGCGTGACGTTAATCACCCGACGACACGTCTGCTTAAAAAGTGGCAGCTGTTTGATCACAAAATCATAGATCAAGCAGTCAAATAGGGCCTAGTGGGGTCCCCGCCTTCTGACATGTGTACGCGAAGAAGGACACTTTGAACACAGGGACGCCGGCACGGTTTGGCTCTTGGGGGGGGGCAAAATCGAACTTTTTCCTTCAAAAAAATTCTGCCTTCATTTTCTTGGGGGGGGGGCAAATAAATACGCCAAAAGTTAGTTTTCTTAGTTATTGGACTAATTCATAACTTATTTCTCCGCTTCCATTAGAGAGCATCAATTTATTTGTACTGATTACTTCAATCATAGCTTCATTAAAATAGAATATTCCTTTATGGCAGTGTAAAATCTTTCATAGATATATAATCATTCAGAGTTATGGCAGATATAAGACATTTGTTGTAAAAATATAGTGTTTATTTCGCTAGCGGAGCTAGCGAAAAAAAATTTGACCTGCACTTAGGCTGCAATTTCTATTCATTTTCAAAGGGCTTGAGTGAAAAAATGACATTTTGTTGGGGGGCCTTGCCTCTTCATAATTTTTCTTGGAGGGGCATGCAAATCTTTGGGGGGCAAAGTGACATTTTTCTGGAAGGGCATTGCCCCGCATAATTTTTCTTGAAGGGGGCATTCCCCCCCCTGCCCCCCGTCCCCCACCTGTGCTGCGCCCATGTATGAACATCAGCTGTGACTAAATTTCTGAACTGCCTACTTGTAATTGACAGTAGGCACACAATACGCAGCAACTAATGTTGGAAACTTTTTTTTTTTTGTTTAAAACAGCCGCAGTTTTGTAAAAATTGCTGTCGAATTTATTTTTAAAATTTCCAAGTTGGTGTAGATGTGGCTACAGTTGTTGTGATTCAAATTTCAGACGAATCTGAAAATCTTTGGCCGATCGAGTTATGACAAGTTTAAAGTATTATTATTTTAATCGGAACACGTAGTTGAAAGACATCGCGAAAAGAACAGTTAGCCTATGTCCGCTTGTCAAAGTCAGTGCACCGAGCAAGGCTTCCGTTGACTGGCGTCGCGGCGTCTATCTGCTTGTCTAGGCTAACTGCGGCGTCTATCTGCTTGTCTAGGCTAACTGCGGCGTCTATCTGCTTATCTAGGCTAACTGCGAGACCTTTGAAATATAATGGCGTTACGCAGAAGTGCAGAAACATTCCAGGGGGCCCCCGAAGGAGCTTCAGAGGCCCCAAAGGGGCCTTATTGGGAATTCCAGAGGATTCATGAAAGACCTGTAGGTCGTGTACAACACAGAAAACTGTACTGTCCGTCTATAAATATAATCTACTTGATATCCGATTGATTATATTACCTAGGCCTGTTTTTGTGAATTGTAGTGAGCAGAAACATCCTACTATAAGACTCTTCATGCGGCATGTTTTCATAACACATGACGCTTTTCAAGTGAAACACGGTACACCATCACCCGGTTAAGGAACGCGCTGGCGCCTGCGCAATGCACGTGTGTATTCTGAGCAGTGTGTAGTATTACGATCATGTATATTGATCAGATCCCGTGGCTAAATGATTTATTGTCTACATGTACATGTAGACTCAACATTGTAGACAATGCACAATGTACAAGATATCATGGACACCTGCATGCTATATATTATGCTGGTGTCCGCTTCATGAAAGACAATCGATTGTCATGCAGTCATGCATTAATGGGCTACGTTACGCAGTGCATGATATTGCTAGCTCAAATGCAGTGGGCCCTAAATAGGCGGGCATAATTAATAGGACTAAAACCAACCACCGAAAGAAAGTGCAATCATAAGACTGTAAATACGATGAAAGGTTTCACTGATTTTTCAAAAGAGATAGGAATAGATAACAGCCAGTGCTCACAAATTACGCGTCGCAAATGTTGATGAGACTATACAGTGAAATTGAGTTTTTGCATTTTACTGCGACTAATAACTGAAAACAAGTCGGCTTAAATGTTCCATGACTAAACTTTCTCTTTTTGAAGCAAAAAATCAAATTAACTAGGTTTTTATATTTTAAAATAATTAGTAAACTTCCAAAATCTTCGTGTGAATAAAATTATGTAAATCGTAGAGGCGTTTAGTAAGTAGATTGTGAAGTTACCATGATCTGTAGCCTATAGCTAGCGATTTTCAATTTCTCATCAGCTTGTAGCGTAGCCGTAGATGTCTAATTATATTTACTAATCGCATGACTGCAAGGTACATGTATATACATGTACTTTGCTCTTAGGTTCATGGAGGCCTAACCATAACTTCTCGTAAATAATTTGAATTTCCATGATTGGGCCTACTAAATAAAATTTTGAAACTGAACTCAACGGATTACCGAAAACGCTTACAAACGTTACATAATATTATATTAATACTGAGGCCGATAGTCTTGTGTTCAAGGTGGATATTAATGCATTGCATTGTATCCATAGTTTAGGCTTAGGCCTACAGGTTGTATGTCGAAATTTAAAAACAATATTCAGAATCATGTCAGTATAATTGCGCTTTGTGCCAGAAATCAATATCGAAACGTGATCACTAGATTGATCTAATGCAATTGATCAAAAACAGTCGATAGGCCTACTATAGTCCGTATAGACCCGCAGGCCTACATGCAAGTCTCAATTAGCGTTGTTTGACAGCTTTTGATCTATTTTAAAATTGGCGTTGGGTTTGAATGTTTCTTTCTCGTTCCGTCTCGCTTTACTGTTGCTATTTATGTGCCGATTTCCTGGAATAGGTTTATTCTCTTCGTCTCAGCAGGAGTAACTATACGACACGTCATACGGTAGAATCCATTGTTGCCACTCAAAAATATTAGGATTTTTGTTAAATGTGCTTTTTCCGCATCAGTGCCGCCATTTATGGCCCGATTTCCTATCGAATCTGTTCATTCTCTTTGTCTCGACAGCACTAGCTAAACGACACACTAAACAGTAGAAGCCAGTGTTACAGCTTAGAAATATTGGAAAAAAAACTTTTCCTCATCAGTGCCTTTATATTAATGGGTCGCTTTTCTCCAAATGCTTAGGCCTAATGATGCGTTAATTCGTGTGATGCGTCTCTCCAACATTTTCCAACAGAGAATAATGCATCTTCAAATATACATTTATGCCGCCATCTATGAGCCGATTGTCGGCGCAACCAAAGTTATATCTATTTATAAATTGGTCTTGGATTTAAATTTATGCACGACGGATTTACGTCGCGCGCAAGGGATGTCACGCCCCGGTCTACTCGGTCTGCCCACATTTGTTTGCCAATTGTCTCACGAATGGTCTCATTCTCTTCGTCTCGGCAAGTGTCAACCGCCCCCCCTTCTTTAGTCGCGTTTAACGACCCTCTCGGGGAACTTTGGGCTGCAAACCAATTCTTTATTCCGGTTGTCTGCTGTCGTCATTTGTGGGCCGAGTTTCTCGCGAAAGGTTTCATTCTCTTCATCCCGGCAGTGTCAACCGCTCCCCCTTCTTTAATCGCCTTTAACAACACTCCCAGGGAGCTCTGGACTGCAAGTCAATGCTTTGTTTCCTGGCTTGCAGGGGGGGTGTGTGCCACGGTAGAAGCCAATGTTACCACTCAAGTCTCAATTGTCAAAGTCAAGGACTTTCATAACTAGCGATAGGGGTTTTGCAGTTTTTTCTTCGCGTATGTGATTTTAGTGAGTTTTGCCGATTTGTAAAATATGCCAAAATTTCATGCACGCGAAAATGTCATGTTTTCAATACTTTCCATTTTTTCTCTCTTACTTTCTATGCACCCAGGGAGCTCTGGGCTGCACATCAATCATTTTTCTCCGATCTGCAAGGGGTTATTGCAAGCGTAGCTGCAACAGGCATCTAGTATTATTAAACTTCTAAATACATGCTGGGTGAAGTAGGGAATTGCATTTATAAGTTTTTGGCAAAATTTCGTCGTCACTTTCATTTTTTCCCGTTTCAGTTAAAACGCACATTATGAACCCTTGTTTAGCTAATATAGGTCTCTTTTGTGTATATAATCTCAAAAACGGTACAAAGGTTATCAATAACGACGTAAAATTTACATCGCACATGTCCAATAATTAAACGAAATAAATGCTTTCTTTAATAGCTTACGTAGGCTATACAAAGAGGGCTGTCAAGGAAATTGTAACCACATTAGCCAGAATGAACACTTGTTATTTTAACCAATTGCAGTCAAATTTCATCGAACTATAAAAAAGATACGAATGGTTGAAGTTGACGTACAAAAGTCACGGCCATCAGGCTTGCAAACTGCTGTATTGTTGGTTACATCCTTCTGAAAGTTAGCAATTATTAACCCTGCTGCTGCATCTTGTAAATACAAGTACCATTGGTAAATTAGGATCATTATTATGACAGCGTGTCAGTTCGGTGTCCAGGCATTTCTCTCGTGCACGGTTTTGATCGTTTCACGTGCTATAGGCCCGCTGGAACCACATCTTGTTGAAATTTATATCGTGCATCCCTGAATTGCCAGGAAATAGGCCTATAATGGAAAAAATGGTTAGAAGACAGCATTTCTATAACATATGCGATGTAAACATCAAAAAGGCAATTTTGTGGGAATTTTTTGTAGGTCAAATTTCACCACATCTGTCTGATTGCTCAAGGGGCGCAACCACACTCTAAAAGTTGAGAAGATTGGGTCAAATCTTATATAGCAAACGCTTAAAATGGAAAGGTCATCCAAAAAGTTGGGGGGGGGGAGTCGGGGTCAAATTATATACGAAAAAAAGGGAGAAGTCATCCCAAAAGTTGGGGAGTTCATGACCACCTCGGTGGCTGCGCCCTTGGATTGCTCGATTAGATGTTACCAAAATTGATCATAATAATAATTGATTATAGGCCCTACTAGTTGACGTTGTTATAATTTTTTTTCCTCAACGCTTGTCGCATGCGACAGTTATTGAATAAATGATTTTATTCGTGTAATTAAGGAACACCAATTATGGTATAGTATCAATCACTTATTTAACCCCTTAAGAAACAGCAGGGACAGCAGATATTTTCAAATGATTTCAAGGCCAACATGCGATTCGCTTGAAGGGTACATGATATGTAATGCAACTTACCATTACAAAACTCTTCACAGTTATTGTACATTGAATTATCAACGAAACGAATATCTGAGATCATTGAAAAATTATAAACTGACACGTTGGCGCTGTTGAGTTACTGGCGTATCGACTGTATCGTACGAGCCTCGTATACATTCGTTTAGAAGTGCATAGTATAAAATTTACGCTCAAAGGGCATACAGTTTTTGCTGGCCTATGAGTTAACAAGTTTTAGATAACTGTTATTTAGTTATAGATTAGCCTACATGTACATGTATATGCCTAAATCCTATTCTTTCAAAGCATATTTATAAAGTTCTGCGGACTGCAAAAATGGTTAAAAGTCAACTTCTGATGTTTCTGCTCGGCTTTCTCTCCGGCACGACTCTCGTTTTCCTCGCGCGAGAAACGATCGAGCGCGCGACCGAGAGTCCACCGACCAGCAGCCTTCACGAGCTCATCTCGAGCTCTCCCTGGGTCAACTCCGTTGGTGAGCAACCTTCTTTTGGTATGCAGATATAGCTGCCCTGCTCAAACGGATATCGAGTAATTGAGGGTTCCAAAAAATAAAGGCTCACTGTGGGAGGCCCCGATCGGGACCTTATCGCCTTCATTTTTTGGAGCGTTCTTACGAAAAATAAAACGCGACCACCATAAATTTTAATGAATAAGCCCAACTTAACAATAATTTATCAAAATTTGTATTTAGACCATTCGACTGAGAAAAACATTTGGATCATGAATTTTTGATGGATAATATTCAACGGAATTCAACAAAACTCAGTGAAAGTTTAAGGCCAGAGCGTAATTTAAACAATAGAAGTGTAAATTATACAGTCGTTTAAATCTAGATTACTCAGAAAACACCCATATTTTGTAGGTTTAAACGCAAGATTTTCGTCCAGAAAACAGATTTGGATGATTCTTTACAACGTACATAAAGGCTACTTCGGAAGCAGTTACACCAGTTAGCTAATTTCAAACGTGAAAGTTTCCGGAAAGTACAAATATCAGTTTTTAAAGCTGATCAGATGTCGCGGATAATTAAGGACTACAGTCTGATTGGTCAATGGTATCTACTGTTGACTAATTGATAGGGAAGTATTGCTCTAGGCGTGTATATGATTTGCTGTTGTTGAAAAGTACTATGTGATCGGCCTGACACTACAATAAAACACACATTTGAGCAGGAAAATTAGTGTTAATGATGTAGGCTAACAGTACAAAAATCAATGCATCTATTACATCCACAGTATAAAATTCATTATAGAAATGCATCATTATTCACGTTATACGTCCACTTTCCTTGCTTGCATAGGTTGGACGTTTCCCACGATGAGACGGACGATCGGCCCTCCCAGGATTGACGCTTATGCGTATAATTAAAGCGTGTATATGTACGCCCTATCTATCAATTTTTGCGGTTTACAATAAAATATCATTTATCTGCAAGTGCTACGATACTTTGAACTAGCAGTGAAAAAGCTACATCTAGGCCTACCTGAATTTGATCGGAAATGAAAGTTTTGACAAATGCCTGTCCCTTTTAGATTCGAGGCAACCCAAAAAGACTTTGGAAGAAAAAGCAGCAAAATCGCCTAGGATTCTCTGCCTGGTGATGACTGCGCCGCAGTACCTGACGACCCGCGCGCTGAGCGTCAACGCGACCTGGGCACGGCGCTGCGACAAGCTGCTGTTCGCCTGCGAGCGGGCCTACCCTGGACTGAACATACTGCACGTCCAGGTAATGACCCTATCCTGGACTGAACATACTGCACGTCCAGATAACGATCCTACCCTGGACTGAACATAGTGCAGGTCCAGGGAATGATTCTACACTGGACAGAACATACTGCGCGCCTGGGAAACGATCCTACGCTGGATTGAACATATTGCACCCCTACAGGCCGGGGAACAAAGAATTGGCTTGCAGCTCAGAGCTCCCCGGGCGAGTCCTAAGAGTCTACATATAAATCGACTAAAGAAGGGGGAGCGGTTCTGTGCCGGCTCTCTTGCACAGAACCGGACTGTATATAGTCTTAGTGCTACACACAAAAAGCTTAGTGCTAAACTACAAAAAAACATACAAACAAACTGAACATATTGCATGTCCATTGTAGAAGTAACAACCCTACCCTTGACTGAACACATTACACATCCGCGTAAAGATTATACCCTGAACTGAGCATTTCTTCAGGGAACGGTTATTTTTATTTGGCGATATTAGCTTGAAAAGAAATACAGGAACGATGCTGACGATGGATATTAAATAAATTGACAAACACAATAAAATGTACTTTCAATAAATTTTAAAGTTTCCATTTATGAGCGGCAAAAGCCGCAGGATCTCATTTTCTAGGGAAATGAATTTGGCGAACAATTGACTCTATGCTAGTTCGATTTTTCCTTTTTTCCAATTTACAAGCTACCCTCTATGATCATTTAATTTTTAGTCAAAACCGATAACGCGTAATACTACATGTACATATATGATTGTATGTCCGATCCTCTATTTGGATTCAACATCCCGCAGAGTGCATTATAGTAGTACCGTTTTACTGATCGGTAGACGTAGCCTAAATGTAGCTCAACGTTTACAAAGATCTAGCAATGAAGGACTGCTCTACTACTGTAGGTGGAGACGGACAAAGCCAAGATGACCATAAAGCACGACCTCGCCTGGGAAATGGTATACGAACGCCACCTATCTGACGCCGACTGGTTCCTCAAGGCTGACGACGACACGTACATCATCATGGAGAACCTTCGCCAGTTCCTCTCCACGCAGGACACAAACGATCCAGTCTACTTTGGACATCATCTTAAGAACGACGAGCTCCCGGAGGGTTTTTTTAGCG
This sequence comes from Chamaedrilus cognettii, assembly GCA_034695025.1. NCBI lineage: Eukaryota > Metazoa > Annelida > Clitellata > Enchytraeida > Enchytraeidae > Chamaedrilus > Chamaedrilus cognettii. The sequence goes on along the minus strand of JAQIWG010002433.1, from coordinate 10,210 downwards.
GTGGAGGAGGATACGTACTGAGCAAGGAGGCTCTTCGACGGTTTTGGCGCCGTAAGGTAAAGTTGAACCCAAGGGTCTGGTACGCTGATGACCTTGAAATGGGGCGAATCATGGCGAAAGTCGGCGTGAAGCATGGGGATTCGAGAGATTCCCAGGGACGACTGAGATTTCACTGTTTCTGCGTCACTTTTCAAGTGAATGGATATTTTCCCGATTGGTATTTGAATTATACCAAATTTGGAGCAATACAGGTAAGAAGGCTATGCGGTTTTTTTTCAACCCCCGCACGTTAGGCCAAGTCTGCGTGCTTCGCCATCCATGCTCTGGCTTTACTACAACGTGGGAGTTTTTACGGCCTTTTCAGGTTTCTTATCTCACTTGAATCCTGAACTATAGCGGAGTTCAGGCCCTCCTAGAGTGCGCAGATTCTGCTGGATGTTATTGGATACCTTTGCAGGCTATGGGCTTTCTCCAAGCTTAAAGATCGCAGGTATAGCAGTTAGATTGTCATTTTTAACTTGAATTTACGCTATCAGCTATTGGATCAACTTTGCCAAAATCAAACTTTTTCGCCTATGATTATAACAATTTAATCGTATCATGCGCTAGGTTTCTTTGGCGAAGTTCCTGCTGCTATTTGATTGGCGGTATCATTGTCTTTATTTTTTTATCAAACACTCAATATCTTTGAACACTTCAACCGTCAAATAGGGTACACTGGCGATACAACTGGATAAACAACATCATTTGATGATAAAATTGCTCATTGACAAATTATTAAGGAAAAAAAATAATATAATAGAATGAATATACTGAATTGCTCAGTGAATTAGGTCGCAGTATCTCCCTTTCTACTGGCGACACTCTTGAGCGATTCTTTCTTTATCAGCGACTCTCTGTGATACTTCAATGTTTCAATGCTGTCTCGTTCCGCAGCACTTCTATCTACACTCCAGATTCAGAGTCCTAGGTTGCCCAGACAAAGTTGTTTTTATCACACGCCTAACCTTTACATAGGTCTATTTTGATCGCCTGGGAATGGAGTACCTGGTAAAAAAACAAAAATATTATTATAAAAATAGGCAATACAAATTGTGAAATATGATCCCAATAATATGCAATCATTGACGAATGTGCGTCGATGCTTGTGTGTCATGCATCATCATCATCATCATCATCATCATCATCATCATCATTTACTTTTTGCGTCCACTTTTCCGTGTCAAACACAGGTTGGACGTTTCCCACGATGAGACTCCCCACAACTCTCGATTCTTTGCCAGCTCTCTATTCATGCCTGGCTCCTTCATATCGCTCTCTACCGCCTCCTTCCAGATTTTCTTCCCCCTCCCTCTTCCAACGATTCCTTCCACCTTAATATATTGGCATGCGGATACCAGTCTTCCTCTTTCATGCGTTCTATATATCCAAACTACCTCACCCTCCCATTCTTCACTATATCCGTTATACATACGACACCTAGCCGTTTTCTTAGATCTTCGCTTCTTGTCCTTCAATGACACTCCACACATCCATCTCACCATCGTTTTCTCTGTCCTCTTAATCTCTGAAAATCCTCCACCTTCGCTGGCTATGTCTCACTTCCATATACCAAAGTACTTTGCACACACATTTTGTAGAATTTCCATTTCAGTTTCAATGAGATACTGACCTTGCTGTCAAGATTGGTGCCAGTTTGTTACAGTTTGCCCAGGCACTTCTCACTCTAGCCCTTGCTGCCTCCTCTGCTCCCTTTCCGCAACCAATCATATCTTACAGGTAACAGAAACTACTCACACGCTCCATGCTACACCCCTCTTCAAACATCACATACTTGTTCTCTGTCTTAACACTGTTGTCTACACCCTTGTTACACACCGACCACTGGAAAAGTAGACCTTCCTTCAATCTACCTTTGATTTTACTACACTTTTGTGAATCCACTTCCTGCATTTGCAACATTTGATTGCGTTTAAACCCACTCCTTCTATGCATACTCCACATGGATGTTTTCCTGAGATCATAATTTGTCCCGAATTTTTTTTGCACCTCATCACCTTAGTTTTCTTAAAGTTTACCCGACGTTCCTAGCTTTCAAACTTTCTTTTCATATCTTTACTCTCTCCATCAGCAGTTCATCCGACTCCTCCGCCGTCGCTAAGTCATCGGCATATAGTAGCTCATGTGGTAGGCCTTTCCGGAATTTCTTGGATATTGCGTATTATAGCCTACTTTTCCACACCAAGTTCCCTTAATGCCCACCATATCACTTCACGTGGGACTCCGTCAAAAGCCTTTTCTAGATCCACAAATGCCATCCACAGCTCAAGTATTTCTCTTACAACTGCCGCACTATAAAAATTGCATTTGTTGGGCTGTTTCCTGATCTGAAGCCGAATTGCATATCATCAATATTCACCTTCCTCCTAATTCTTCCTTCCATCGCTCCAACGCTTTCATTGCATGCTCTAGCAACTTTGTCTCTCTGAACGATCCACAGTCCAATGCGTCTCCCTTTCTTTTATATATACTCACAATCCAGCCCCTAGTCCAATCATCCGGAATCTGCCTTCCCTCACAACTGCATTACATAGATCAGTCATCCACTGTGTTCCTATCTCTCCTGCAGCCTTTAGCATTTCTGAGACAAAGCCCGTTGGCCCTGCTGCCTTGTCGCACTTCATCTTGCCCAAGGCTGCTCTCACGTTGCCAGATGTTATCTGTTCTATCAGCCCACTGACACTGTCTCTCCCCTGCAACTCATCCTTGTTCCACTCAAATTAATCATTCAACAGCTTCTCATAATAAGCCCTCCACACCTCCCTTATCTTCTCTTCCACAGCAATATTTCCTTCTTTGTCCTTTATACATCCTCCATCAGTGACATCCAGATTTTTATCTACCATCTTCCTTGCCATCCTAAAGACCTTTCCCTTCTCATCCTCTCTATTCAGGGCTTCCCCCCACCTTTTCATTTCCGCTTCTTTTAATTTGCCAATGACTCTCCGAGCCTTGTTCATTGCCTTGTTATATGCTAACTTATCTTCCTCAGCTTTCCCTTTATCCCTGCCTTCCTTCGACATCTGCCACATACCATATAGCTTGTTTTTCTCTTCCACCACCATCTGCACTCTTTCATTCTGCCACACACCTCTTCTGCTACTCCCAGCAAACAATCCTTCATCTCCTTCCACACTGCTTCAATATTCTGTTCATTCTTATCCTTCTTTGATTCCCTGTCTTGAACTTTCGCTATAAATTCTCTCCGCATATCTGCTTCTTTTAGCCGCCGTACTTTACACTTTGGGGTGTAGGACGTTGTCTTTTTTGCATGCGCCCTCAATCTGATTGTACATACCATCAGCTTGTGCCGTGTGCAAGGCACATTCCTAATGACCTCCACATCTCTTATCATCGGTCGATCCCTCTGTTTTACCATCACATAATCTACTACCATGCGGCATCCACCAGACTCAAAGGACACTTTCTAAAAGTCTTCTTTGTGAAACCACGTATTCATCACTGCCATTTTCTGCACATCAGCTCCAGTATCATCTCGCCTTCTTTATTTCAACTACCAAAACCCTCTCCTCCATGAACTCCCTCAAAGCCATCAACCTTTTCACCAACATGTCCGTTCAGGGCACCACACACTGCCACTATCTCGTTTTCCCTTATTTCAGACAAGATTTTTCCTAAAGTTGCATAAAATTTCTCCTTTTCAGGCTCCAACTCAGCTGGATTGCTGAGCTAGAGGTTAGGTTAGCCGAAACTCAGTCAACTTAACACTTAAAAACAGCATAGACAAAAAAAGACTTCAAAAAAAAGACAAACCTAAAAAGTCAACTTAAACTATAGTGTATAAAATATGAACCAAGGCTAGACCGTGCTCTTTCTTGCTGTCTAAACTAAAGAACTTAACAAAAATAAGCTTAAGTAACTAGGACAGCAAGTGACATTTAAGCCTGCAGACAAAAACAGCATTAGGGTCTAGTACGTCAGGACTTTAAGACCCTATTGGAGACAAAGATAAAGGATATACAATTTTTATAAGAAATTTAGCTTTCATTCATCAGGCAGGCGGTATATCGTAGTTCACAGCATCTATCTACTATAGTTAACATTTACTGTCGTTCATTTTTTATCTTGCGGATCTCAAGTTTCTCGACGGGTTATAGGGGAATAGAAGTTTGAAAAGGCACAAAGGTTGATGACTGTGAAGCGTTTTCAGGTCATTTAAACACTTTTGAATTGGATGCGCTGCTCAATAGAAAGCTAATGTATCTTTTTAAGAGTAGAAGTGATATGGTGGTGACGAAAGGAATAACGACACGACACGCATTTTGAACTTTTTGAGGACGATCAAGGGCAGTTGCTGAGAGACCAAAATAAAGTGAATTACAGTAGTCTAATTTTGAGGAGACTAGGGAATTACCAAGGATAAATAGCTGTGTTAGTATCAAGGAAGGAGCTTACTTGGCGTATTTGACGATTAGTGACAATGAACAAAACAAGTGACATGAACAAATTTTTATAAATAGCACACTATTTTTTAACTTAATTTACTATCAATGTACAGAGAGACAACATTTATGATTTTTTACAATACGCTATCTCCTTACTCGATCATATAGCTCTAATATGATATGGTAAGCCGCATCCCCGGATCCAAATTGTAGATCCACAATTCTGTCAGCTCCAAGTTGTTCTACTTTCTCCAACCTTCGTGACTTCAAATGCTTTCTCATCTGTTGAATAGAAACAATATATTTACAGACTGAGTGTACTAGCAAGAGTATTTAGCCCGGTTAAAAGTTAAAACACGTTTGATTTTGACTGGCACCAGTATACAAAAAATAAGTTTTCCAAGACGGCAGCCAAAGAGCAATAACTACATTTTTTGCAGCTTTTAAACGTCATATGAAATTCATTCAGGGTTCTCATTTTAAGTTTTTTGAGAAAAAAATTCAAATCTTCTCCACCAATATGATAATTAAAAAATGAATGTGCAGCCTTTGAAATTCGACCAAGGAAAAGCTGCCTACCGAACACCGCAGTCAATTAATCCGCATTCACATAACATTAACCCCATGCAGCCCTCGCAATGTATGGTGCAAGTACATTACCACTAAGCCTCTCACCCCCCCTTGACTGCATATTCTGGATGAAGCCATATTTCTGGAGGTTGGCTGCACACCTGACAGTGTTGGATTTTCGGTGAGGTTGTTTAGCGATTGATGGTCCACCCACTTATTAGAGACTGCTTTTGTTCTGATGGAAATGGTCAGCTATGGCCATTGGGAACAACTGTCACCATCAACACAGTTTCCCTTATATAATTGCGGAAAAATGATCAGAGCGACAGAAGTGCAGAGGGAAGGGTGGTGGGGGGGAGGGGGGGTAGAGCTGGGGAGAGGAATTCGTGGATAATGTGAAAATATGATGAGGTCATGATAGATTACAAATGAGTAGGAATGATCAGATGAGCGACCACGGAAATCAAAGGTTAAGGATTTTGGCCATCTAAACCTTCAAGAAGTGGAAGATACGGCGAAGCCCAAATTAGTGAAATATCAATGAAAACAGCCATCAGTCATTAGCCTGTGGCTTACGCTCCATGCTCATACAGGTCTATTGATACAATACGCGATAAATAAAAAAAACAGTTGCCATAAGAAGCATTGACGATAATTGATTAGGTAGCAATTACAGTAGGCAAGGAGGATGGTCAATCAATCAATCAATATCGGACAACTTACACAGCACTGTAACATGACCCAAGTCATCACAAGGGTGCATTACAATAACACCTAACTATTCTAGCACTTCAAGCTACTATCACCCGCTGTAACCAATAAGCATAAATGATAAATAAAGTGCTATCAAAGAGTCAAGCTCTATATGCACACTATACTATGGATAGGAGCGTTTAATGAGTTCAGCTTTTAGTCTCTCACTGTAGACGCCAAACGAAGGGGCCGACTCAACATGGCCTCAATACTGCAAGGACGCACGATGTCAATGCTGTCCATCGACTGCAGGCGTCCCTGTGACGTATTGTTCGCAGCAGGCGCAACTAGCTCAGTCAGATAAGATCGAGCGCAGTTGTGAAGTGATTTGTAGACCAGAACGCACAGCTTAAATATCACTCTTTGCGTGAATCTCAGCCAGTGTAGCTTATCACGAATCAAGGGGGTAATGTGATCTCGCTTGGTCCCTCCGTAGACTAGACGCGCTGCTGCATTGAGAATTGACCACATTCTGTCTGTTTGTCGCAAACGGTAAAAACATTACCACACGTATTCCTCACGCTGGTTAATTTCGTATATGGAATCAGGATGTGGGATGGCCATGGGGTTTTAATTCGGATGCAACATTGAGAATATTCAGATGCAACATCTAAGCCACATATGCCGACAACTTGTGGCAAGCCAATGAAGCGCGCTCAAGAGTGCTTCACTCATTTGGTCGTTTTCAATTAATACGAGCGCAGCCTTTGATCTCCTTCTTTCTTCGGTGTGCATGCAGTGCCATTGAGATGGATAGTCATGAAGCCTTCAACGTCCTTCTGGAATGCCTAGGGTAAAAGCGATAGGTAAATCGACATAGGTAAAAGCGATAGGTATTGATAAAAGATCCATATTACATCAAAACCATATTCTCTAGAGGCTACTCTAGATACTGTCGATAAATTTCGTCTCATGTTTCTTGATTCTGTTAATTATAACCTGTGTTTCAGATAGGACTTTGAACATTCCATAACAATGGAAATGATTAATTTTAAAATTTACGATAAATGACCATATAAATATAGTTTTCCTCTGCAATTTGCTTAGTTGCGGACCCCCAAAAAATAAATAAATTTTTCGAAAAGCTAAAAAGGACTCGAATTGATGGACGAAAGCGGTCGATGAAGGAGGAATGGAAACGAAGAAAATCAGTAAGTCTGATGCCCCCCCACAAATTGTAACACTTTCAAATTTTAAAAAGATGTTCAAAGTACAGTTGTTCAAAGCGGTACGAAATGACCATAAAACAGACTAAACTGGTCGATGAGGAGAAGGGGGAAAGGGTGGGTTAGTTGCTGCATGGTGATGGAGAACAAAGCCCCTCTCCAAAAACAGTGTTTTAAAGAATAACATATATTTTCCGGTCAGATTTCAAACGGTCAGCGAACAAAACATGACTTTCTCAAAGACGAATCCAACGGTCTACAGTGCTAGATACTAAGTGGTTAATATTAGATGCAGATTCGATTGCAAATGTTTGAGAAAATGTATTTCACTCAATAACATTTTAACTGCGGTCAGATTTGAAAATGTTTTGGTGAAGAAGATATAACTTCTTCAAAGACAAATCCAACGATCAGTGTTGTATCGCACTATAGTGGCTACTTGTTAAATATCAGATTCATCTTCAATTTTCAACTTATCAACAACAACAATATTCACTTCAAACTGTTTTATTTCCAGTCAGATTTTATCGCGTTTTTGAATCAATACACAGCGTTTCAAATACACCCGTTTCAAGATCGTCCCAAATTTTGATTGTTTTAAAGAATGCATTTAAACAACATAGGCCAAACCCTTATATATACGGCCTGCTATGACAATTTTGATTCTGAATTGTTCTCTTTGGTTTCTTAAAGTCCTTAAAATATATGAATAAGTGGCGTCGCGTGACCCTAAAAATATAGTGGATACACGTGATGTCACCCAAAAAAGTAGGGCGGACACACAGTCCTCCTCCTCCTCCTCATTCGCTTGAGCAGCAGCGGCTCGTGGCAAACTCCCACCAACCATCCCTGTCCATCGGCGAGAGTTCGCCACGAGCCGCTGCTGCTCAAGCGAATGAGGAGGAGAACTGTGTGTGGACACACAGTGTACAAGTTCAATCTACGGTGGGCAGGTTCCCTCTCAAACAGAACTCACGAGTGGGGGGGGGTCTGACAGAAATTTTCCAAACCGTTCTTAATAGTCACTGAATTTTGCAATTTGTCTCCTCTCTCTAAACTTACTATGTCAAAAGTCTTTTTCATTTCACACCTCATTCTTAACAGTACCTACTGATCTTACAAACCTCAATTTTCATTTTTCACACCATTAAATCTTTGTGTCCAGCCTCGTGGCCAGCACTCTGGCATTTTTCTAGAGTAGGCCCGTGCTCACCCATGCCCTGCAGACGCGACGCCACTGATATGAATCCAATTTTGTGATTTCAATGACGCGACAACATGTCTTTATGGTCTTGTGTAAAAGTTACAATGACAATTTTAGTACTTGGTTGACAATCTATCCATGAATATGTCATTTGCAACAACAATGCTACCTAAAGTATATGGCAAAAATAATTGGATGGCAAAAAAATTTATATTTTGGCGTCAAGTTTACAAATTTTTTTAAAACCCTGGCCGAGCCCTGCCGAGGCATCATGGCTAAGAATTATAGCTAAACTTCTAGCTAGTGGGAAGAGCCATATCTAAGATCAGACTGATCCAAACCAGAACTTGAATGTGATAGTCAGCAAGGGGGTGGAACATAGGGCAGCAAAAAACCTTTTGCTTAAACCTTAAAAGATCACAATATGGAAGGTTCGGCGACAGGAACCCATAAGGAACCATGAGCCTTTATTCCAAAAGCGTCTTTATTACAATCACTCCAGGCCCTTTATGATCATTCTATATGTCATTTCCCATCCACCTCATAATCCATACATTTCCGCATTCAATAATCCAGTTTCTTTCCAAAAGCATGCTCCAGCCATCTCAATGTCAGTGTTTCTTCTGACTGCCTTCAACCAATTCAAGCTCTCAGATCTGCATCATACTTCATCTCTGTCAATGACATACCACTCATGCACTTCACCATTCTCATCTCTGTTCGCTTAAATTTGGCTTCCTGGTTAGCTCTCATTGCCCACCTCTCATCGTAAAATAAATTTCAGTACCTTCATAGCAAAGCCCGAAGGCATCATGTTCTTAGGCCATTCAAAGTCAGTCGAGTGCAGTCGTATTCCAGATTCCAGCAAAAGCACTGCCTTGTCATCAGGCCTGCAAAGAGACAGAATGATTCAAATAAAAAATTACATAAAATTCTTTGACATCATAATTAACATAACAATGTTTATACAGCTATGAAAACATCATTGAAGTCACAACAGGATCTCTAAGTATATCACATCAAATTCATGATTGGATAAATTTTATAGCATACCACTACAATCTTCAGAGTTCTGCCACATGGCAGGTCTTTGGTGTCCTAACCTTCCACCCTAGCTGATCTCCAAACCTTCCACCCTAGCTGATCTTCAGCCCTTCTCATCATCCCTGCATACGATTCCTTCTCAAACGGGTCGCCCATCATACCGATACATGGCCTTCACGGTCCTCTCTCCCCCTCCATTCTTCCTTCCATCATATCTCTCAACAATCCCTCTTCTCTCATTACATGTCCACACCAGTTTTTCTATCACTTCCATCAGTCTTTGCTTTCCCTACACTTCTCAACACTTCTTCATTCGTTATCTTCTCTGTCCAGCTAATCACCTGCATTCTTCTCCATACCCACATTTCAAATGCTTCAATTCCTCTTATGTCCTCCTTATTGGGAGTCCAAATTTCAGCGCAGTATAGTGCCACAGACCAAACTACCGTCTTCACAATCCTCTTTTTCACTTACCTGCTAAACCCTTTAGTCAACAGCTCCTTTCTCTTACCAAAGGCATCCTTGACCATTGCTGGTCCTCATCCTGATTTCTGTTTCACATCTTCCATTTTCCGTAATCCACGCTCCAAGATATTTGAACTCGTTGACCTGGTCAACTTTCTTCCCATCTATGAAAATGATCCTTCGCTTATGGATATTTTCATAACCTTTGCTTTCACGTTAATCTTCAGATGATATGTTTTTGCTACATCATTTAATTTATCCAGTATCAATAACAACCCTTTTTCAATCTTTGCACCCATTCCTTGATCGTCCGCAATTCGAATGTCTTTTTTTACTCATAGCCTCCCACTTTGACCCTTTCATCTACACACATTGCTTCTTTCATCATCTCTTCTACGTACAGCGAGAGCAATCATACCAGGGAAAGCAGACATCCTTGTCTCAGCCCTTTTCAAACTATTTCACGCTCTGTGTACTCTGCACGCAACCCATTGGCGGATCCACAGGGGGGGCGATGGGGGCCCTTGGGGGGGGGGGGGGGG
>JAQIWG010002432.1:0-20412 GCA_034695025.1 Chamaedrilus cognettii | reverse complement strand
GACCACGTATCGCCGAGTTAATAGGCCTACTAGGCCCATTCGACCACGAATATTAGCGATCGGCCTACAGCGCGCCAGTTTTCTAAACACCGCGCTACGCGCTAACACGGTGTTAACACCGCGCTAACACGGTGTTAACACCGCGCTAACACGGTGTTAACACCGCGCTAGCGCCGTGCTAACCTTAGCAACGGCTTGAGGCGTTCAGATTGAGAACGAGTTGGCCCAGAATTTCAACTCAACTCTTAATACCGTCCTAACACCGTGGACTTGAAATCACCCATTAGTGCTTTTTGACAACACTTCAAATTAAATGAATTTCAAGGTCCCACGGGCCAGGAACGTCGGATCCATGAAATTTCTCGCGTTCTCAAGCCTATACTGAAATTATGTGAAGGATATCTTGGAGTGCAGCTGTTTAGTTCTCATTGCAGGATATCATATTTAATATAATATTTTTGTAGCAGAATAGCTTGCAGTTTTTTTGTAATTTTGTGAATGCCGTTAGTTTACAGGAGCAGAGAAAAATGTTACTTAAAGTTGATAGCCTGCCTACATGTATATCATTATATGCAGCTACATGTATGCGCGACATGTTTGCATGTACATCCGAAAGAGGTAATATGTTAGCAATGGACCACATTCACTGTAACACACCACCCCAGTCAGACGTGTGGTTGAAAAACAAGGATCTTGCTTTTCAAAAGCTGTGTTTGAAAAGCTTGTTTTTTCAAGCAAAAGGGTTTCAAAAACCTGGAGTGATAGGGCGTACAGGTAGCTCAAGAAAGATCGGATTAACTCGCTTTTCAATTTCAAACGCGAGATGACCGCTCTATTGTCGATGCTCCAAGCTCTTGTGTTTCATATCGTGCAGACTGCAGGGCATATATTAAGGAATTTTATGGTCTCCACATATTTTGACATAATGTTGAACGAGTAGACAAGGCTATGCCTAACATGTCCAATTTGCTTCGCGAGAAAATTTCTTGTGAGCGGCGGGGGGCTGCTGACAATTTTTTTAAAACATTGTTAAGTCATTGCTTAATATTTATCATTATAATTCATCTTGGAACACAGTAGCCTACACGTCTATTTCCCAAGTCATCTCCACATCAAACTCTATGGTCTGCACATATTGCTTGATTTGCCCTTAAATTTTTAACAATAAATCCGAAAATATACAGAAATATGCAAGAAATGTAAATAAGTACTACACTTTTTGCCGTATGTACCAGGACTCCACATTTTACTGTATGGTCTCCGCAAATTGGTTGGACTACCCTACGCCCTTATTTTATGCCCTGATATCGTGTGGCTCGCGAGTAACTGATTAAAGCCTTTTATAAATTCTAAATTCCACATTAACGCGCTTAAATTTGTGCAGAACAACGATTTTCTCCCCTTTTCACCGTCAAGTCACAGCTCTAAAAGTGAAGTTGGCGGCCTCATTGGCATTGCAAATTACGAGCAACCATACTACTCGTATTAACAATTTATCACACACAAAGATCATGCAGCAATATTACACTAAGTTACAGAGTGCCGTTAAACTACAAACATAATTTACAAAAAACTTCATAAATGCAACAGTGTTTGTGCAACAGCGCGACGACCTGGGTTTGTCAAATATTTTAAAGTTAAGCATTTCCGCATTATTCTACCGTTATCTTTATCCCTCGAGCCCTGTCCCTCTTCCTTCATAATCATGCCAGTAAAACATAACATATACTACAACGAGTAATGTCAAGTAAAACGAGTATAAACACGCTGACCAAATTTCAATCCTGAGAGAGACTCACGACCAGATACCGTGAAGCGGTCTCGGCGAACGTTGATGGGAAGCACGGTGGACACTTTCTTTCTACACGTAAACTAAATGCTATCACCACATACATTTCTCGTATTAAGGTAACTGTCCACAGCCTCCCTCTCCCCGCATACGCCATGGCCCAGGGGTTCTCAAAGTGCTGCTCGCGGGTCAAAAGTGGTCCTCGATGACTTTGTGTGGCCCGCGGAAGTGTTGCTAAAAGGGCAACTTTGCCCCCGCGGCACCCTTGCCGAAAGGGTCATTGTGGCCCGCGGCGCAAAACGTAGCGTCTCTAGGCGTAGTACGGAAACAAAAATTAGTATTGCTAATTTTGAAATGGGCAGGCGTAGCAGGAATGGAGAAAAATGAACAATCACTGGCCAGAAAGGCATTGAAAAAATTTGGCAGCACCCCCCCCCCCGGTCGTGAGTTCGGCCAGAAATTGTTCTCGAAGGTTTTCAAAAGCAAAATAACGTTTGAGAAGCATTGTCATGGCCCATCTTCTAGTCCCTTGCCATTCTTGTTGAGCTTACGTTTAGTTTGATCGTTCAGAGCGATCCTTCAGTGTTTTAGCGACCCAACGCGACAGTTCTTGCGACAGTAAACGTGATTCAGACGCTTTTTTTCGCTGTTTTCCTCCCGACTGCAGTAAGTGGGGTGTTAGGCCAGCCACCAACCTTTCACCATCGTCACCCAGACGACTTGGCACTCCCTTGTATCCTGCCGCTGACAAAGTAGTTCTCTCTCGGATTGGGCGAAGCTGTTGAAATGGGTTAAAATGTTGTTTAGTTTGGTCAGCGTGATTTCGAGAAAATGTTGTGACCCTGGGCGCCGCAGTCTTTCGACGAATAGGGTGACTTCTGCGCACGCTTGTTGTCTTCCGAGTTGTATACCGATATTTAAAACTTTCTCTCGACGCTTCAATAGTATCAACGCTTGATGTGTGCGCTTCAATCCACGATGACTGAGGCTTGGAAGTTGATGGTGATACAGCCGTCATCGATTTAACCGCTCTAATTCCCATCGGCATCGCTTGATGGTGCTGTGCAGTGGACGATGCGAGGAAAGTTATGTTCAACATAAAACTTCCGTTTTGCCTTTGCTTTTCAATACCGTTTTGCTTTTCCATGTCGGTTGTTAGATCCAATACTTGAAGATCAGCATTGATATCATCTCTGTCATCAGTGGCACTTCGAACACCAGTGCTATTTCTGGTGCTATTTTTTGCAGAAACGGCCCTACCACTAACGTTTATGACCTGCTCAGAAGCGAATCTACTCTCATGCAGATTTAGATCGAGAGCGCCGCTGGTCACGGTTGGGTTAAAGTCAGGAGGCGTGACGGCAAGGCGCTGAAGCGTGACGGCCAGCACGGCGACCCCGCCCAGCAGCAGGATGAGCAGCGCGAGCAGGCCTGCGCAGAGCAGCAGCGGCGAGCAACGATTGGAGCGCGACTTGACGTCATCCCGTGTAGTGAGGTCATCCCGCGCAGTGTCCCGTACAGTGAAGTCAGCTCGCGCAGTGAGGCCATTTCGCGCAGTGACGTTATCCCGTGCCGTGAAGTCATCCCGCGCAGTGACGTCATCCCTGGCGTCATCACGCGGCTTGCCGCCCATCATCGTCACTTGCGCCTCAGCGTCGGCGACCATGCTGCGCCTGCAGCAAATAGTGGCAGGAGTATAACTATAGCTGGCCTGCTGCTATTGCGACTATTTTAATAATGGTTGATGACGTTAATGCTCCAGTAATGACGGGTTTGCAAACAATGATATGCAAAGGATGATATCTTTGACAAGATCATGACCTCGATAGGTGCAACGAAGATTATAGGGATGAGCAGCAAAGTAAAAAAGGACGATTGTGAATGCGGTGGTTTGATCTGTGGCACTATACTGCGCTCATACTAATTGGACACTCAAGAAGAAGGACGTAAGAAGAATAGAAGCATTTGAAATGTGGGTATGGAGAAGAATGGTGAAGATTAGCTGGACAGAGAAGAAAACAAACGAGGAGGTATCAACGAAAGTGGGGGAAATAAGGACGATGATTGACATGAATGTCAGAAGAAAGATAAACTAGATTGGGCATGCATGGGTAGAAATCGAATGTGCAAAGTTGAAGAGAAGGGTTGAGGATCGGTTAGTGTTGATGGTTTGGACACCAAAGATCTGTCGTTTGGCAGAACACTGAAGAAAAGATGAGTGCAGCAAAAATCAACCTAAACTTAGCGACAAGCAATAAACAATATATTTATAATCCTTTATTCGTCACGAAGTCAGTTGACATCAACACAATACAAAATTACAATACAATACAAAGAACAGAAGTAGAAAAGTAGACAGGCCTAGCAATAGCTACTGTAGAACACAATGCAATGAAAATGAAACTAACATAATTTCCGGTGTTAAAAGACATCCCATAAGTTGCCATAATATTAAGTTAACCCTTTATCAACGTCTTTGCAAAGAAATATCTATATCTTTAATAAATATCTTTATACATTTATTTAAATCGTTGGCCGCTAGCAACATTGCCTATAATGATGCAATTATGAGATAACCTACGGCATAAAAAGACATTAAATTAATCCAATTAGCCATAATTATAACTTAACTTCATTGCTACTTAAAAACTGAACAACAACCCAATACAAGAACCCAATACAAGCTACAAGTTAGGCCTATACCATATAAATTTATTGAACGTGGTGAGTTCATAAACAGTTATTCAAATCAAGCTAAATCTGTCACCTACCATTCTAAATCTAAATCTGTGAATTATTCTGATATACATGTACTAATCTATTCTAACAAGCACAATCTTTTCGAACAGCGCTGCTAAATAAAAAAAGATTTGAGTCAAGTGACGATTTGAACAAAATTAATATCCAAATCATTGACGCAATAAGTCCATACTACAATGGTTTCTTTATACAATTTTTTACTAATTTTTATTTAGTATAATTTATTTAGTTTATTTTAGTTTATTAATGCAATTAAGTTTGCATTTATAGTTGCGAAAAATAACAAAAAGTAACAACGTCGCGTATTTAATATAAGAAATTCAATGATAGAAACAGTTATTTAATGATCAAAATAATTATGATTATGGAAAATCGAATATAGACCTATATAATAACAGTACTCACGAGTCACAGATGCTCGATTTCGTAGAACTTCAATCTGGTAAATTAGACCGCCGATCTTTAACGATTATGTTAATTGCTGCTAAAATTAATTGCCTATTTTTAAACTTAGCAGTTGTTCCTACAAATTAGTAAAATTACATTACGATAGTTTTTATTGCAGTAGGTCTACCATAAAGCACTGCTATTCTTTTCCAGGTCTATCCATCGCAAAAGCGAACTGCTAGACGTAGTGCTGGTTCAAAGTTTGCTAAGTAAATAAGATCGTCAACTATTATAGGGCCTCAGCCTACGTTAATTCCATAGACTCATAAGCTAGCATAGACTAGTAGTGTGGCGGTTCGACAATGGGCTTGGGGGGAGGGCAACGCCCCCTAGTTTAGATTTCAAGGCCCGGACTTCCATTTACATTCTACAAGGCCTCGTCCCAGAGCTCTCCCTGCTTTGATATAGTTCATATTATTATTAAGCCAGTTTAGTTAGATTCTTGTACAGTGGCTATTCCCCTTTATTTGTATCACGTCAATGTAACACAGGATATGTCAAATGATCAGCAAATAATTTGTGAAAAAAAATGTAAAAAACATTTGTGAAATGTTTTTTCACCGGAACGTTAAAGAAGGGACTAAGCCTGCATGTACGCGTCCCTGTAAGAGTAAACTCTATGACACCCAAGAAGTACTTTATTTCTGGCCTCGATGGCTTAGGCTATCCCCACAACTTTGTTCTAACACCGGCCCTGCTGGCTATCTCTCGCGATATGGGCCCATGTACATTATAGTCTAGCAGTCTCGAATCCACAACTGTTACGTAAGCGTTAATCGTAGCTAAGAACATCGCCACATCCTGCGGTGGCTGCGCTAAAGGGTTGTTGACTTCCTTCGTATGCGTACACTGCGTGCATTTAGTGGCGGAGCACGTCGGGATCAGGGGGATGGCCGCCCCCTGCATTATCTCTGCCGCCCCCCATAGATCCTCACAAATTGTTTGGCCATTCTCGTACCCTGCTGTCCCTCTTCCAGAAATTGTGTGTCTCCTTTTGCTCATACAATTATATAACAATCTCTATTTCGTCATAACTCACAAGGCCAGACAATCAAAGAGAGAATATAAAAATGCGAAATGCAATAAACTACAACTTACCTAATAGTCAGACTGACTGCACACAACGTGCATGCATAGCCAGCTCGACAAACAACATAATATGCCAATAAATGCAGATCATATAGCTCACAGATTTGCTTCCAAGTTTAAGCAACTCCCAAAACGCGCTGAAGACGGCCCGTACCGCCTGTCAGCGATTTCTGAAGTTCATATTTCAATCAATGTGATACTTTAACGCAGCCGTAAGATCACCTCATTAGTATTATCATTAAAACTGAATCAGCTGAGAGAAACCAATTGATTCCTCAGTTTGGGAAACAATTTTTGTTCGCTGGCTCGACTCGCGAAGCCTGCAGTACATGTTTACTAAATATGAAGGAGTAATAGCTAGGCAATAGGCTTAATCATAACCGGTTCCCCTCACTGGGGCGGCCGATTTGTCACCATCAGTGTCCAATCTATGCATGGCAACCCTTAATCCGCAGTATAATCCTAAATATGTTATGACAAGAGAAAAAAAATTTTGACGCGAGCGGAGCCATGATAACATTTTAGATTTTTCTTATTATAATTTTTTGGTGTATACATCATCGTTCCTCCAATGGCCTCCAAATTTTTCGGTCTGCATGGCGCCGTCACAGACAGTAATGCGGACGCTTCTATAGATTGAGAAGCCGCCAAAACCTCGAGCCAAGCAGACCGCAGACGACATAGCGTCCGTAGCTTCAGCGGACTCTCTTGATCACAAAGGTGTAAATTGTTCGCTAATTGCAGGGCTACCATCCACCGTGCGCAGACTGCGGCTTATGATTTCAATTGATTCGTGAAGTTGCGACGCCAGTGGGTACACTGTGTCAAAATGTTCATTGAACGAGAAACTATAGGCGCCGGTGATTTACTTGTCAGACGACACTTCGTGACACTGGGCTTCGATGAGACTGGGCTTCGATCGGCCTCCCGTGACTTCCGCATACTGTAGTTCCAAATTGTTGAAAATGACATCTTGTTTCCTACAATAGGCCCGTGTCGAGCCATGGTGGCGGTACATCATCCCAGTACATGTAAGGTCTGTCACTCTGCGTGCTGCTGCTCAGCGGCAGCCGGAGTGTTTGTCGAGTGGCGTCAGAAAAAATGCCATTTGAAAGCCACTCTAAAGGCCTATAGAGTAACTTAGGCCTATACAATGTATTTTCTTCAGGCTAGACATAAATTTGTGTAATAGTCGTCGACCAATGGTGCATTGTCCGTCTGACTGTCGGAGTACGAGAACACTCAATGTAACTTCGTCCGACTCAGTGGCGTCGCCAAAATTTTAATTCAGGTGTGGCACGTAAAAACTTGCATAATAGGCCTATTTACAATACAAATTTAATTAGTCAATTTCCATATTTAATATTGGTAATTTTAAACCGATATATTGAGAACATTAGAGAACATTAAAAATTAATTGCTACAATGGCAGGTAATGTCAGGTCTGCCATTGTAGCAATTAATTTTAAATGCGCCTTTAATGTTGTGGATAGATCGATAGAATATGCTATATTCTATCTATTGAACGAAATGCAATTTTACATTTGCATGAGAGACTTAAGCCTAAGAGTAATTTCATGTGAAAAGTTCAGGTCTGCCACGCGCCTCAGTGCCACATGCACTGACATGGCGAGGCCATTAATCCGACTCCCATCTGTGAACTCACTGTCAGTTTTCAGCCAGCTACTCAGCAATATACACCGGACTGTCTCTCTCTTTCCAGCTGCCAATCGGCAGGTCCTCAATGTCCAAACCCTACACCCTAGCCGATCTTTGACCCTTCTTATATCCGCCCTTTCATATTCGCATATGATTCTTTCTCAAGCAGGTCATCTATCAATCTGATACGTGGCCTTCCCGCTCCTTTCTTGCCCTCCATTCTTAATTCCCTCCATCAAATCTCTCAACAATCCCTCTCCTCTCACTACACGTCCAATCCAGTTCTTCTTTCTTCTGAATATAATTTTTATCATAGTGCTCGCTTCCTTTCCCCCCAGTCTCCTCAACACTTCTACATTCGTTATCTTTTCCGTCCAGCTAATCTTATCCATTCTTCTCCATAGTATACCCACATTTCAAATGCTTCTCTTCTTATATGTCCTCCTTTTGAGTATCCACACTTCGATACAGTGTAGTGCCACAGACCAAGTAATTATACTTGTATTTTAATTAGTTTACAAGCAATTTACTTAAACCAAGTAATTAAAATACGTTTAGAAAGTAATTTGTAATGAAGTAATTAGAAAAGTTCTAATTACTTTCACTCTCTGAATATTAATAAATTTAACCATATGAAATGTTCAAATTGTCAGATTAACTTATTAGCAGGAAGCAGCCATTTTGCTTAATGGCAATACGTTGATGGTTTCGGCGGTTAGGCCACTTTTGCATTGCAGAAAACTGTAGAAAAAGTTCATATTTTGAAGAATGCTGTACGTGAACGCTGTGCTATAAATGAACACCATTTTAGAAGCGTTGAAACTTTAGGGACATTTGAGCTTGGTAGCTCAGTCAGCTAAGGCACTGGTCTCAGTGGTCTGCCATCCGCGAGGTTCCGGGTTGAAGACCCAGATTATGATTTTACTACTTTGTCTAATGCAGTATCTGTCCACTTACATCACTTGGTAAGTAGGCCTAGATCGGCCAAAACGCAACCTACCTGTGCATGATTTGCATGATTCAAAATTTTTGGAAGTCAATGCCAGTTACCTAATGAGGCTAATAGAGCGCCTATTAGCCGATCATATTGCAATTCATAGAACGATAGCCTTTACTTGAATAATGATCAGTATGCGAATAATGCAAATAGCATATCTATGGTCATATTTGGTTTCGGTAAAAAAAGTAATGAGTAACTAAATACAAAGTAATTACAAAACTATTAAGTTTTTAGTAATTAGTATTTTAATTACTTTCCAAGTAATTTACTTTTTAAAGTAAATTACATTTTTTAACGTAATTAGCAGTTAAAATACTTTTAAAAATCATTTTCTACAACACTGATTCTCACTTAGTTAACTCTATCAAATGCTTTTTCCAAAATCTATAGGCCTACAGCAAACATACGCATCATTATCAAATTCCAAGCTTCTTTCACACAATGTCCGCATTACCCTATCGCCTCCTTTTTGCCATGCCCTTTCTGAAGCCAAACTGCGTTCTACATACAGCGCCTTTCCTTCAATTCTTTTTGTGATTATTCTCAGCACAATCTTTAGAGCACGGGAAATCAGGCTGATCTTTCTGAACCACTTTCTCACCGGTCTCACAATTAAACGAAGCAGTTAATTCTGCTTCAATTCAGTGGCTAATTGTTCGCAATCTAGGGATGTCCATTGCATAATATTTCAACAAGATTTGGTTCCAGCATGCACGTAAAACGACAAATGAGCTTGAATGCCTGGTAAGAAAGGCATGACTCCAACGTGCTGGCCGTCAAAGTGACGCGCTTTCCAATTATCGCAAATTAGAACTTTGGATCTTGTTACGAAAAAAGTCTCAGGAAATAATGTCGAACACTTGAAGTGTGGAAGAAAGGTAAAGTGAGATAAATTTGAACGTTCTTTAGTATCACACGGATATATGACTACAGCAGCAGCGCAAACAATTATTGGCTTGCACAAAAGGTGTAAAGAGCACGGTTTTTTGTAGGGCAACTTTGACTCCTCGTATCTTATTTAACGCTCGGTGAAATTTAACAAAAAATGTTAGAGGTATGAAGTTATACACATGTTGACGTGGTTAAAATTTCATGGACGACGCCCCGCTTATTGCGTTTTGTAGTTATTGAGGAAATAAGTTGGGTCGCTTAATTTTGAGACGCGGTGTATAAGCTGCGCTGTGCATTAATCGCGGTTTTGCAACAGCTAGACCGAAAATTGATCTTCTAAATTTATAGCAGTATCCGAATTAAGTCATTATAGGGCCTAGTTCATTTTCTGGTTCACATATTTTTTATTCCAAGTCTTTCTGGCCTAATAATTCTCAATTTTAATCCAGCTAGTTCAGTTCAGTTTCGCTTTTTCAGTGCACATGTAGCGTGGAAGCGTGGGAAAAATATACGGCTGTAAGTAGCAATTACTAAACAATCATTAAAGAAGTGTCTCTCTCAGCCTGAAATGGTAGCCTGTATGCCTACCATGCAGCTATTATAATATTTATTTATGAATGCATCTTTGCTAAAATACGTCAATCTATTGCGTAGCAGCCTGGTATGCATATTGCGTAGCAGCCTGGTATGCATATTGCGTAGCAGCCTAGTATGCATATTGCGTAGCAGCCTGGTATGCATATTGCGTAGCAGCCTGGTATGCATATTGCGTAGCCTAACGCCTGCATGTTTGTGATGAGCTGAATTTTTGCTTTTATAATGTTGATGTTGATGAATGCAGTCTCTGACCACGACAAATGGTTTACAGACGAAGGGAATGCAGACCTCTTACATACGTTTGCACGTGTGTTTACCTTAACAGATGATAAAAAATGTAATTTGCATACATACATGTAAGAGATTTACGGGCCTTCATAGGCCTAAGCACAATAGCTGGCTTGTTATGATAACCTTTTAAGGCATTATACCAGATGAAATCTGTAAAGGAACCTGTAGCCTATACAAACTTGACCAAAATTTTCTTTCAATGTGCAATAATTATTAATGAAATCCATGATAATGCATATAGCATAAAAAATATAACAAATAACATTCGCTTGTAGGCCTATCAACTGCTTTGATTTATCGTTACGCAATTTGCTGTTAGGCGGCCTATGAATGGCTTCTACCAAGTACGTATTTTCTTCAAGTTCAATATCAGCCGGTGGCGGCCGTATAGGCGCTGATCTGTATACTATGACCTCTATAATGAAGATCTGAATGCGTGTAGACCTAAATATGTTTCATAAAACAATCATTCCTTGATATAATTTTGCGTAGTAAGCTGGCTGTTACGCGTTAAGATCTTGTACGCATAATTTAGTACATTGAAAAATTAAACTCTGGTCACACACGTTACCAGGTTGTGCTGTTGTGCACCGTGCAAGCACCTGCGCTCATCCTGTCGCGCGCTGCACTATACTGCACTGTACACTGTACACTAGGTACACACTACACAATATACACACGCGGCTAATCCGCAGATCCGCAGATCATCCGCCGCTGCTGTGCACTGATTCGCGTCGATCCTCTGCTGATCCGCCGCTCGCTCACTCACCACACACCGCCGTCCGATTGCCCGACCATGGCCGACCGAGGAGAGCTGACCAAGGCCGGCACGATGGATCTGACGGCTAAGGTTTGTGCTGTCATGGGCCCCAGGCCCTAGTAGGCTAGCACAGTTGTACATTGGTAGGCGGCTGGCTTGAACACTGAACAGGGAGGAATTGCGCCATTGTTATTATGCGACTAATACATGTAGTTCCGTTGCTAATTTTGCGTCAAGGTTTTGATTGAGTTGGGCCGATAGAAGGGGAAGGAAAGGATTTGGAAAAGAATGTAGGAGAGGCTTAGGCCAAGATGGAATTAATGGGCGTAACGGGCCTGTACTTAATGGCGCTGCACCTGTAGCCTGCAGATCTGCAAAATGGCTGGATGGGGAGACAAGTAATGTCAAGTGTACAATGCGTGCGCCGCCTAATCAATGCAGTGCAGCGGGACGTGCCCCGGCGTGCAGCGCGCGGGCCGCATTGATCTTGTGGCCGCACATTGAACGACGGCAGTGGGCTGTTTCCTCTAAATCTTGCGTCGTGAATTCTTTAGGGAATTCAATGGAGGGGCCGCCGCCGCCAAGGTAACCTGTCTATCAAACAAGGGATCTAATACCTGCCATGTAGAGCTTCTTGATATTAATTTTAAGCATGATAAGAAAAGTATGTAATAATTGTATTGTAATGCTGCAATTTTTTTTAATCAACCGAGCTCTTTATTGTTGAAGGTTCTGAGCAGCCTAATTGTGCTTTAAAGTGACTTTTATAACATTCCTAGTTTAGGTCACTTTAATAATTATATGACTAAAATTCTGAACAATGGGGACTGGGGAGCCATATAGCAGGATTAAAAAATTGCGATGCAATAAGAGATTCTATATATCGCAGTTGTTTGTCAAATTTCAATCATAATTGTTTATTTTAAAAATTTACTTTTGCATAGGTAAATTGAACTACAAAAATTAATTTAGCGAAATAGTTTCAGTTTTGCTGCAGAATTGATATCAAACTTAATGTTTAAATTCAATCCAATCAATTCAATTTCAATACAGAAACGTCAGGTTTAGGTAATCCTGATTCAATTTTGCTATATATTTGAGCGAAAAACCTGATTATGAAATCTTGCATATTATACAAAAATCACACATAAAATAATTGCACACATAAAAAAATGAATGCAATGACACACATATTTTTAAGGTCGTACTGGAAGAGTTTGATAGAAATTAAGTTATTTCAGAATTGAATTACGGTATTCATTTATCAAAGTATGAAACCAAGCTGAAATAGATAAAAATCATTTTATTCCATTTTTTGAAAATTAGAGTTCGGATGCAATGAATCAAAACAAAAGATGCCTATTTATGTACATAGATAAATTGCTTATGGTTGTTAGGATGGCAAAGCGTTTCTGGAGAAGAATCTGACGGAGTGGAAGAAGCCGGGTCTGCTCGGGCACTTTGAGGATAAGGAGGGCGCTGGGTCCAGCGCTGCGCCCAAGGGAGGCTCTAAGGGCAAGAAGGGCGCCGCCGCCAAGGTAACCTGTCTAGCTCTAGTCCAGTGTCTCAATGTTATTTCTTATCTTTGTTGCTTTGATACGGGTGTTGTTGATAAAAATTAACGGGATGGGGTGAGAGAGTTATACAGTGCGATTAGAGAATCTATGAGCGTCTTTCAATATCAGTGAAATTTTATCTTTATATATTTCTGGTAATATTAAATAGAAAACATAAAAAGCAGACTAGACTCCATATTCAAATTTAGTAAACAACTTAATTGCGTATTAGGAGATGCTAGAAAGAACTATTATTTTTTTATGGTATGGCTCTTGGCCTTTTTGTACGTCAATGGTAATGGTACCGAAAGCAAAAATAGGCTAATCAGTTATTGTGCGATTATAGCTTCCTATGCAAGTGCACGCTGCAGAACATATTTGTTGATTTTTTGTTCATGTCGATCGATTATTTTTATTTGGTAAAATATTCTTCACTATGTACAGTATATTGTTTTGCTATTTGATGTCAGAAGGCGAAGATGGCTAAAGCAGGAACGATGGTAGCGACAGCGAAGGTCTGTATTAAAGATAAATTCATAACTGGATTACATAATTTGCTATTGTTCTTATTCTTATTTGTTAATTCAAATAGTGTAATTAGAGATAACCAGATAAATCTTAGTCTCATCACTGATAGCAACCAGTAAAGTTTTCGCTCAAACTGAAGCATCGTTGCTTCATGGTGCGTGGTAGGATATCGTTGGGTCCGATAAAAATATAACAACCTAAATATTCATAGATTTTATATATATTCATAGGTTTTATATATATTCATACGTTTTATATATATTCATAGGTTTTCTTCTTACAGATGATAAATCTACATTTCCATAACCAAGAAAATGTACCTGGACTTTGAAAATTGCATGACGTCATGAACTAGAAAGTCTATGATAAATGAACAATCAAAAAGTGTCCAAAAGACTTTTTAAAAATCTTGTTTCTCACTGTTATAAATATTGCAGATTAGAGGCTGTAACTGAGCCTATGGACAATAATAATAGCACCTTTTCAATATTCGGTCCCCTTGACTTGGGGGATCAGTGAGGGGAATTGACCCCAATAGTATCGGTCCCCATTAGCATTGGTCTCCTTAAATCTTTTTTAAAAACTGAAAGAGTTACGCCCTTGTCATGACTCCCTGAAAACGAAACCGGTGTTTGTTTGGCAGTAGGAGGAGGGGGCACCCTGTCGCCTCTTGCCCCCAAACGCCAAAATTCCTCATGTCGTCGCTATGTTAATTAGACACGTCATGTAGGAATTGAATTATTGTTGAAATAGTTGAATATTGGTCTCGTTGACTGTTAGTGAATGTTGTTGCGTGTCGGCCGTCAGGAGGCGAATGAGCTGCTGGGGGGCGAGAAGCTCGGTGACACTCGTCTGATGACCAAGAAGAAGCCGGCTACAAAGGCAGCTGGCGCTAAACGAGCCGACACTATGCACAAGACCATGGAAGAAGGTATTATATTGATCATACAGAGTGCGCAATACACAGGGCTCAGCCTGCATAGCGCCAAATGGCAAAAGAAAATCAGAAGTGGTATATTTCTGGCGTTCCTTTCGATCACACAGTAGCATGGGATATTTTGGATTCACTTGTTATTGCTAGCGTCGAGGAGTTACATTTAAGGTCTCACGCGTCTTAAACACAGGTACACCTAGTACACACAGGTACATTTAGTGTTCAAGTTTAAACTACCTGTGAAATTTCTTTATATTATTGTGTGATCGAATGGATCGCCTATTTTTTTATCTGTTTGCAACAGACTTGTAGCAAATGTTCTTGCATCTATTTTTTCTACTATGCAAAATTGAGTTGTTTCAGTGACATTATGCTAATTTTTTTTAAATATTAAATGATGTCGGTGTTAAGTTGCTAGATAGCGCAATTATAATATTGATTGATGGTTATATAAAAAACATTTTAAAATATTTTTATATATTTGAATTATTTACTGACACTTTTGCTTAATTTAACTCTGGTGTTTTTATGCATAGCCATGTTAGCGTCAGTGTGTTATTTTGCGGGTCTGGTTTAGTTTTACATACTAAGTGTAGCGAAAGCCGCTGATGTCTGATATGTGAATGCTGCAGCTAAGGCGCTGTGTGGACCTATCAATGCGTCCGAGGGTCGCAAGCTGCGCAAGAGGGCAGCATCGTCGGCTCCATCCAAGCCAAAGACTCCACTGAAGAAAGCCAGAACCATGGTCAAAACAGCAAAGGTAATACAATCTGATATTTTGGCACGGGCAAAATATATCATACTGCACTGCATAATTCTTGGTCAGCACATTTTTACTTTCGTGACAGTACTAATAGTTTACTAGCAATTGCAAAAATGATCAGACAATCAATGGAATCTTTTATATTGTGACATCATATAAGGTAATATTGAACAGCATAGTAAAATATTTTATGACTTCGGATGTTCGTTAGCGCCTTGAAGGCTATGAATTTTTCTTGCTCTTTTGAATATATTGACTGGAATATTAAATTTAGTCGACAGAGAAGACTATAGAATATTATTATGAATATTAATTATAAATAATAACAAAACCACATTAGTGCGTTATAAAACACTTTTAATCAGTGTTAATAAACTCTTATAATTGCTATCGTCTAAATTTTTATTATAGTTTTTGAAAATTCTAATTATAGCTTACCTTAGATACCACACTCTGCTGTGATATAAACACCTTATAGGTTGAATTCAAAAATAACCTGCAGATGATGGACTACTTTTTGAATGTCATGGATTTATCCAGAGGATGTGTAAGAACCCGATGACGATAACCTATATAATGATGTAAATTGACGCATTTGTAATCAGACCCGAGACTTTGTAAGGTGTTCGCATTTGTAATCAGACTTTCGCCCACCCGGGTGGTCGAAGCTTTTTGGGGGAAACTTTTGCATAAAATTTAGTCTGTTGTCACGACTTAAATCATTATGTTGTCTACTCATTAAATTACATAGCCAGCGCACTAGAGACGCTAGAGCTATTATTGTAATGTACACGAAAGAACGAAATTTCAGGGGTCAAAATTTTTGCCCTGAAATTTTCATTTTGCCTAAATTTCCTCATTAGAAGGTTTGATTTCACATCACTAAACCTATGCCCAGGCCTGTATTCAAGTCGAAAAAATTATTTAGCAGTTTTGCGCGTACGTTGCTGTTCAAATTCAATTTTGATCAGCAGTTTAACTAATTTGATTGACAGTTTTTATATCGTCTTAAAATAGTTAATGGGATTACAGAAAACAGTGAGTCATTATACTTTATTATGCTTTTTATGCAAATCACATACATGTTACGGCTGTAGCAATTGCAACATTAGGCTATATTTTTAGAGAATTGTAGAGGCACTCGTGACTGTTAGAGGGGCACATCAAAATCGGTGTTCGCATTCATTGGTTTATTGAATCTTGATTTACTCAAATTTAATTTAGATTCGCAAAAACTGAGAATTTATTTTGTATTTGATTCGCAAAAAGGACTCAAATTGAATCGCAAATTGTGATGTGAATCCTCATAAATACAGGCCTACCTATATCAATATATTCGCTAATTCCGTGTACATTTTGCTTCTGTTTCCCAGGAGGGCAAGGCATACCTGAAAAAGGCCGGACGTCCGTCCAGATAGACATCAACGTCGACACAGAATGTATCGAACGATGTCAATGCAGTCATCCGCAGTTGTGGTTGAACAATATCATTGAGACATTTCCGTGGCCGATTTGTAGATGGCAGTCTGTAGTGTCTAACTTTAGAAGCGGCCACGCTATTTCTCAGTTTCACTGTTAAAAATCTGTCGTGTGGTATTTTTGTATCGCGTTATTGTGTGTTTTTAATGTAAGGTTTTGTTTACTGTTAGGTATTTTGTTAATTGGTAGTGTTTTAGTACTGTGGTTTTAAAATTCAGACGGTTAGCAATTTGAAAGAATAAAGGCAACAGTAGCTGGCCTAGTATGCCCTAGTTTCCATTGTTTCATAAACAAGCAGTGAATTTGTTTCAAGATGTGTGTTGAAAATCAGTTAATGGTTGTAATATTATAATACATTGTTAAAAAAGGCTAGCGTGTGGGTGAGAATGGAGATTCTTCAACTCTTCAACTTCTCTACTGCACTCCACCCAAATGGATGATTATTTGCAGGGCTGACAAAATTAAGCACCATTGCCCAGGGTGCATGAAGTAACTCAAAAACCTTTTTGCCGCTGCCGGGGTTTGAACCGACTCTGCCACACTCGGAATTTGAAGTCCGCGACTTAGACAACTCGGCCACAACGCTTCGCCTTGATTTTTAGACCATGACACTCGCTTGGTCCTTTTCTTGTTCACTTTTTAGTTGCTTTTATAATTGTCAAGACATTGAATTGAAGTTGAAAGATAGATGTTAAAAATACTATGCAGCAATTGTACAACATTCATTATGTTGTATGAAACATAGCAGAATGTAAACATTACATATGATTTTATGAATACTGAATTACAACATTGTAATTTACATAATAATTGCATGTGATGCAATTAGACAGTAGGGACTGAGTCGGCTGGCTATACACTATTCATTGTAGCGTTTGAAGCTACAAAAGAGATTTATGTAGCGGAGGATCTAGAACAAAGGGCATGTCAATGAACAATAACATAAGGGCGATGTCCGACAGAGCTGATGGAGAGCTCATTCGGCCTCATCGTCACTAGCAGAGCTGACAGAAGGACCAAAAGAAGAAGAAGATAGTTATGCCAAAATTATTCTTTAGGCTCAAAATCTACTCCTCTTTATAGTGAATTGAGACTTGTAACGTACTGAATTAATATTGAATGAACTTATTCATGAACTCATGAATATCGATATATAAATTATTGTCTCTTTAATTGGAAAACCAGCAAAACTTCAAGATAGGCAACACATGATGTAATAACCGTCTATGTTTATTCAGCATTCGTGGCTGAAAATGGCCTACCCCTGCGTGAGTGGGGAATGCGGCCACAAAACGCTCGCGTGCGTGTGTTTGTTCTATATCCGTTTATTGCCATCAAAGAAAGATCGGTTACATGATTGTTACATGCACCAAGTGCCGTCGCAAATAACCGGGAGTTTTGACAGATAACATAGTCGCCCTACAGTTTAGATATATATATATAGCTGTGTACAACTGGTACCTGTGCTGAAATGTTTCTTTCTGATGCTATGTTGCTTAGCGATTTTCAGATTGCACCAGATTATTCTCGTCTGTATTGCTTACCAAACGAGTTGAAGTTTGGTATTTAACACGTACCAGTATCGAGGTTATGAGGGTCTAGGATAAATATTGCAAGAACATTTGTTTCTGAAATTTAATAGGCCCAGTTGTTCAATAGGGAGTTATTTGGTTTTAAATAATCAAAGAACAAAAATGACGTCACGATCCAATCAGGTCGTGCAAATTCGAACCAGGATTGTTTGAATAACACGCCAATATTGGGCAGTTATTCAAATAATCCTAGATCATTCAACGATGGTTCAAACAACTATTGAACAACTCGGCCAGTCTTTTTGGAATTTCGTAGTTCCATGTGTGCAGGGATTGATTAAAATTGTGCATTCTTTTACTGATTTGGCACGTGAAATACTGTGAAACGTGAAATTTTGCGTGCATATAATTTTTACTAATTTCGCGAATCCGCTAAACTTGCGAAATTAAATGATCAAAAATTGCTCTGCATAAACCTTCTATAATAGGCAGTCCTCAAAAACGCGAAAATCAAGTGCTGATAAATTTCTAAGAGGCTAAACCGCAGAGATTAACATGTAGCAAAAATGTCATGTTTTACAGCAGTTCAATTTTTTGTTTCTTTCTTTGACATTTCTTCTAATTCAATAGTGTGACGATAGAAATACCGCTTTAAATAGATCTTACAATTTTAATAACTAAATTTAATTCTCTCTATCAAACAACCGGAATTTCTTTTATAAAAATGTATACTGTAAAACGTGAAATTTTCGTGTGCATGTAATTTTGGCAAATTTTGCGAAAGATCAAACTCATTACATGCAGCAAAAATTTAATTGCAGAAGCTGTTATAATAGGAACTGCTCAAAAACACGAATATTAGGCCTATGTATAATTCAAACGTCTTAGACTCGATTTCATAGTCGTTGCTCCACTCCTACCTCGACTCCTACCTTGACCTAGAAAGACAATTTAACAGCAGTCCATAACTGCCGTTCGAATAAACTCAAAATTTATTTCAAAATTTTAAAGGCACAAATTAATTTCCACAAGAAATCACTATAATTTAAAATCAGTGAAAACAGAAAATCATTTTTCTTTAAATCTATGACGTCACGTTAATTTAACGACGTGGTATATTAATTCAAATTGAGTAGGCAAAAAGCTTTTTTGAATGGCAGTTATGGGCTCTGTTAAATTGTCTTTCTAGGTCAAGGTAGAAGTCGAGGTAGGAGTTGAGGAACGACTATGAAATTGACTCTTAGACTCCGCATTAGATTTATCCGCTTATTGCATCTGAAATTATTTCAAAATTAAATTAATTATTGCCAATTAATTATTGCTGAACTAAAACCTACGATTCAATCATTAATTATTGCAAAACCTAACCTACGATTCAAAAAATGATGTCTTTTTCATCTCCGTTTGCATGACATATTATTTTTGGTGCGTTACAAGTGCAATACACATACATACATAATAATGACATACATACATACATACACCCAAAATAATGCGCTTTTACTTATTGTAGACGAATTGAAGCATACATGTTGGCCACCGAAATACACGACACCGATCTATAGGCCTAATTATTATTGTCTAGGCCTACTACACGTACATTGTACCTCTCTACCGCGTAGTCACAAAATTTGACGCTATAGGCTAGTATAGAGCGCGGCAACGACGTCCATGCCCTTTCTCGCGCTATTGTTAGCTCGATCCTCGTGCATCCAGCAGGATTAGGAATTTAATCAAGATGCCCGCCTCCCCGACCGTAAAATATCGCTCAGATTATCGTGTGCTCCTACCATTAATGGTGCTTGTTATACTAGCGCTACTGTTGCTATTTGGACATTGGCCAACGATTTAAGGTGGAGTTACATTGGGTCATTAGAAACTGGATTAGGATGTCTTCCGGTAGAATTCTTCAGCGAATCCCCCTCACGACCCAATGTATTGCTTTGCGTCGTCAAAGATGACCCGTTCGTCGCAGAAGACACGTCTTCACCCAAGCGATGGTTAGGTGGTCATACATTCAGTGGCAGCGCGCTAATGGGGCCAGGGGGGGGCATTTTAGGGGGGGGGGGGGGAAATTCCCCCCCCTTAAAATTTTAAGGAGGGGGCAGCGCCCCCATTCAATTTCGTTCTAGCCACCCCCTTGATTATTGGATTTGCTCCGCTTCAAATTAAACTTTGACACTTAACATGGCATCGTAGGCTGTAACCATTTTCCTTGCCTATTTATGCTCTTTATATGCTCTTTCCCTCCCTATATATGCTCTTTCAGGAATGGTTGACGTAATTGGCTTTACGTTGCTTAAGATGGTCAACAATCGAAAGAAAAAAGTCTGTCAG
>JAQIWG010002431.1:0-20413 GCA_034695025.1 Chamaedrilus cognettii | reverse complement strand
GGGGGGGGGGGGGGGGGGGGGGGGTGTGATTGGAGGTGTTGTGTGGATGCGTTTCCTCAGCAATTATCTGAGGATCGTTGGTCCACTTAATTGTAGAAGAGAAAAATCTATTACGAGAGAGTTCAAAATGAGAACTGTATTGAGCTAAATTTAGAATGTAACATAAATCTATTTAAATATTGAACTCCCATTTGGATCACGAAAGTTGCAAGATATAACAAGATAACACATGAGTCTACTAAACACACACGTATAAAAACATGTAAAAAAATTAAGAATTTCCAAGATTGGTATGAATTTCTAAACAAATTGATATCGAATAAGAATGTAGATATTGTAAATAGGAATAAATAACAAGCCTTGCACGTAGACACATAACACAAGAACAACACACACAACAATCCCCCCCCCCAAAAAAATCATTGTTGATTAGATACATTTCATCAGTTTTATCCTAAAATTATATAGATATGTTAAATAAGAATATTGTCAATTTGAATATGATACAAATCATTGAGAAGTTAAAAAACGGCACCGTATATATTTGTTTATTTCCCAGCACTTAGTTTTTGAGGTGTTACATCGGCTAAGAAAGAGAGGGTCCAGAATAAGACAATTAATGGTTTTCAGTCACAGATATTGAGAATATCCCACAAAATGAATATATTATTGTCTTTTTATACACAGCAACATCAGTGGTGTTGCATGATAGGCTACTGAAATAAATCAGCACATGAGGGTTTTGGAGAATTTATACACCATATTATGAAATACATGTAGAATTGTACATGTATATGTAGTGCAACGTTTAAAGAAAAGGCATCATTCAAATAAAGGTCAACTTAAAACCGGACTTCAAATAATTTTCAAACTATTGTCTGACTATTGCCAACGTTGTCAAATTTCATATTCTAAAATAATTCTATATGAGTGTTGCAACATTAAAGATTATATCTTTATTATACAATTAATCTTCTCCAGAATTCATCTTGGTTGAATGAAATTAGCAAAAATATGTGATATACAAGCTGAAAAATAATGCTTTTATCGAAATCTGTATGTAGGCCTATGTGCTTCGTTGTGTTGCTGTACCAATATCGAGCGCTGTATGGGCACAACAAATATTTCATATCCGTCACACACGTTCGCACGGCCGTGAGTATAAATCATGGGTTCGACTCTCAATTTAGGCCCACGGGCATTGCGTCGTCCGTATTTTGCGAATGCTACTGATCTCGGCTTCTCAATCGCGTCCAGCCCCCCTCCCTCCCCACCCGCCCGCCGAGGACCGTAGCGACACTTTGCTGCTATAGATATAATTAGTCTGAGGACCGTAGCTCCACACAACCCCATTCCGCCACGAGAACTTTATCATAACACAGCCGAGAGCTCAGTTGACATGGTCCATAAATTCTATATGTTACGTCGATATTTTATATCGTTTGCCCTCGCGGTCTCCGCCTTTCCCCCCTCCCCCTCCCGCTCCCCCTCTTTTCATTACAACCCGCGAGACTCCTAATTAATTATGTAGGCTATACACGACGCACCGATGAGGACTAACCAGGGGCGTATAACTAGACTTTCCCAAATAGGGGAGCAAATGGAAGAGCAATCGCATGCGTAGGGGTGGCAGTATTGCTGACACCGAAAATATTAAATCTGACCTAGCTTTTTGTACACCCGTTTTTACTATAACGCCCCTACAACGGCAAGGGTGTAGTCAATTTATTGCGACTAATTCAGACCCAATTCAATCCACATTCACTTGGATTCATTGCACATAAGACGCCAAGCAACAAAAGATTATTTGTACTAACAACAGGAGGGGGCAGCTGGAGGGGGGGGGGGTGCATGGGGGAGCAGCGCCGTCCCTCCCCCCCTCCGATAGCTACACCAGCGGGGCTACGTCGCCCAATCTACACGGTGTCTCAAAATTAAATGAACCCATGAATTTCTTCAATAACTAAGAAACGCACTAAGCGTTATCAATTAAATTTGTACCACATTAACTTGGGTCATTGCTTCACATTTCCGCCAATTTTCGTTGAACGTCATCGAGCGTTTAAAAGGATATGAGTAGTAAAAGTTGAATTCCAAAAACGTGTCAACCAAACTGAAAAACGGCTTACGTACACTTGCCGCTTGCACCGCTTATGCATGCCAATATGCCAATTATCTTTGTAATAACTACAGAATGTTAAAATTTGTCCAACTTTTTGGATATTGCAAGCTTTAGGTGCTCGATCGTTTATTTTTTCTGACGCGTGTTTGTAACCAGCGCAATGCTGATAAATAATTGTGATAATTGACAGAGCGCCACTTTGACGTCCAGCGCTTTTGTATCATTCTTCTTTTATACCGCGCTCTTCGATCGTTTCACGTGCATATTGGAACCAAATCTTGTTGAAACATGAAGTGTGCATTCCTGGATTGCTAACAATTATTGAATTGATTGGAGGTCAACTACTCGGGTCTTTTTAACCGCAAGATGAAATTCAATGAAAACTGGCAGACATCTGAAGCCACGATCCAAGTTAATGTGGAAAAAATTTCATTGATGACGCTTACTGCATCCGTAGTTATTGAGAAATTCGTTGGGTCGTTTGATTTTGAGACACGGTGCATATTCGCGTGCCGACATCGATCTGCTTTTCGTCACCATGCAACTAACATTCCGCGCATTATGTTGCTAATATTGACAGTAAGTTAATTTGCAATACGACACCGGCAATTAAAACTCCAGCGATTCATTGAAAGTCCTTCTCTCTGATACCGGTATCGCAAACACGATCAGCCTTCGCCCTTTTGTCCGATAAAGGCTAGGGCGCGTGATCGATCGAGTTGACCCATCTCTCATCAACCGGTGGAGGTGGGGGGGTGGCAAGGGGGGGTTAGGCGGTTGAGCTCACTAGCGCTTAAGATCCCCCCCCTTTTTTGTGTGGGGGTAATATTGAAAAAACAGTATGAGGGAGTCGAGTTTTGACCCCACCCCCTATAACGCTCCCTGGTGCTTTGATGCTTTGAACATTTTCTACCCCCCCCTCCTCTTGGGTTTGTCAGCTCCTTCGATCAGCTTGCGCTGATAGAATCATAGATCCCTTCAAAGTGAGTTTGATTGACTTGACAATGTCCAGGGCCCATCTATACAAATTTTGTTAGCACGATTCGAATTCCCCATGCCATTGCACAGTGACCATTGGTCTAATGCTAGGGGGGACTGTAGTCTATAAAAGTTAGTACCATACTAGTCTATAAAAGTAAAAGTTAATGGCCTATGCCATGCATATCGATATAGGGCCTACCATAGCAAGGCTTCCTCCAACGAATTTTAATTGAATGAAAGGTATTGCTTACACGCAGCTGCAGTTTTAAACACATCATTCCGTTGTAACAAACGTAAACTTAACGGTTATTTTAAAAGCCCATTTTAGATGGGCGGAGTCAGGCTCCGGAACGAATTATTTGATTGGCTGTGACGAAGTTACAGTAGATTCAAACCGCTACGCGCATTTTCATCGTCGCATATTTGAGCGAGTAGTAGGCGCCCTTAAAAGGAGACCATATGATCCCGTAGCAGTACGTCGTGCTATGGTAGAGTCCGTTGAGGTTGGAGAAAGCGTTCGGGTTGGATGAGGCGCAGACGTAGAACCACCAGGCCCCATGGCAGGTCGCAGCGCAGTTATGAGTGGACGCGTCGTGGTCCGCGTCGTAAGTGGAGAAAGGGTAACCCAAGTGGGGCGTCAGGCCGTCGCCTGGATAAGAACGGGCAGGCATTAACCACTTTGCTGGTTCACTAAACTTTACTGCACGAAGACCGCTAAAAGCATGAATTGCAAATGCACTTTAAATTTTAAAACCAGTTAAATTGTTACGCACCCTTGCTGGTTCACTCAACTTAAATCCACAACGATTTCTAAAATCGTCTGTCGTTAAAATAGTTTTAAAATAATCTAAAATAGTCAAGAAATTTGCATTTTTAAGTTTTATGAAAAAGTATTGGTGTAACCCTCCACCCGTGAGTTCTGCACAGAAGTTAAAAAAGGGTTACGGAAGAGAGACAGAGATAATAAAATATTAACCCATGAATAGCTTGTACCTTGTGCGAATAGTGGGTATGGAGAAGAATGGAAAAGATAAGCTGGACATCTAGAGAAGATAACGAATGAAGAAGTGTTGAGAAGGAATCGTATTCGGATATGAAGAGAAGGGCCGAAGATCGGCCGGAGTGCACTACGCTAGGGTGGGTGCTGATGGAGGGTTTGGACAAGAAAGACCTGGCATTTGGCAGAACACTGGAGAGAGAGCTTATACCCGCAGATCCAGAGTAGCTTCCTAAAGACGTCAGCTTGTAGTTAGTGGTCTTGTCACCGATGACATAGTTGGAGTATTCTGCGTAGGTTGTGTGAGAGCTCCAATCAGTAAATTCCACGCGTAGAATGTACTTGTTAGCCGCCGTTAATTGAGCCAGTAACTTGTTGCCTGCGGAAAGACAAGAATCAACAGCCGCGCTGTTTCCACAATTTGCGATTTTTGCCATTTTGACCATGCGATTAAAAGCCGTGAGATCGCCCTTCGCCAGCAGCCCAAAAATGAGGTTCGCGAGCGTGCAGTGACAATAGGACGAGTCATGGTGCGATAAACTAATCAACAAGTTTAGTTTCCTTATATCCGTACCCACCATTGCGAGTTAACCTCGAGTTGGTCAACCGGCGAGTTGAGAGTGACGGTTGTCAATTTCCCATGCCCAGCGTGACGTCACTCAATCCGCCGATTGAGCCAACTCGAGGTTAACTCGCAATGGTGAATACCAATATTAGTTCCCAGTCCAGTTGAAAGGCAGATATCCGAAGTGCCGTCTACATTGCTCTGCGATAGATTTGTCAAAAGTTTTGAACAGCTTGGAATGCACTGCATTGAAAACGTAACTTAGATTACCAATCGAGGACTTGCTAGGCTGATGGCTTCTAGGTTGTAATTTAATATAGGATTGCATTTCGAACTAATACCAATAATGCCATATATATTCATAATAAACATTACAGTTGAAAATAGATTTGAAAGGACGGGTAAATTTCTTAATGCGCTCACCAAGCCAAAACTCGCAGTTGAGATCTCCAAACCCATTTTCGTAGGTCGTCCAGTTTTCGTAGAAATTTTGACTTCCATCCACTCTCCGCTGGAACACCTGTACAAATATTGGAACAAATATCAGTTGGAGAGAGACTTCGTTTATTCTAGACTCCCTAGTGTTTGTATAAATTAAAAAATAATTATAAATATGCCGAGCTTGCAAAGACCTACACTTTCGTCCCCATTGCACTTTAAACCATCAATTCCAAAGCGCTTGCTTTCCTTGCCGAGCTTGGTCGCCGCATCGCTGCAGTCACTGGCGATGCCCGCGAGGGCGCGTTCTTGTTTCAGCGCCTCTCAGATGCCATTTAGCGTTTTAATTGTGTGTACTTCAAGGACACTTTTATTTCACCATCAGATTTCGAAGGCTAGCCGTTCCAGAGCAAAACGTTTACATCAATTTTTATAGGTGCCTCAGGACAGGGCCGGCGTTAGGGTGTGCCCCCTCCCAAAAACATGCTGCTGGGTCCCCCACAACGCTTTCAAAATGAACTCACGAGCGGAGAGGGGGGGGGGGAATTTTTTTCCACAAACCTTGCCAGCATGTATAAATTCGAGTGGCCCCCTAATCACCCCTTAATGGGCCCCTCCCGTAAATTGGTAAAAAGGCATGGAAATAAGCCTTGTCCGATAAATCATCAAAAAGCTGCTATGTTTAATTCACACCTTTTTTCCCAGTGGGGTCCTCACAGCCGTGGGCCCCTCCCCCCCCCCCGGCCGGGGGGTAAGGGGGGCCCTAACGCCCACTGCCTCGGGAACGCAGTACCGAGGGCATTTACAAAAAAATCAAAAGAAATAATGGAATAAATTAAAATACGGTATCGTGTTGTTGAACGCTGCGTATCGTGACGCTCCAATTTCAATTGATCTTCGACCTCTGTCCTTATTTGAAATTTCTGTGTTCCAAAGCAAACTTTGTTCATTCCATAATTGTTTGACCTCGGTTCTGCGTAACCCATGAACTTAAATTCAATGAAAATATAGATATACACACCTATATCTTTCAAATACATACTATAAATAAAAAATACAATGACATAAATTAACTTTAAAAAAAAAATAAAAATTGTGGCGCGCCGCTCTTCAATGCTCTTTAACGCTAACTTAGGCCTACAACAAAAGTCGATCAGACTCTAGGCTACATGTATTTCGGTCACCATACGTGGCCAAATCGCGCCCTAGCTACTTTGAGAGATACATGTAATCTTGAGATACTCATTTGTAATACTAATGCACGGCCTCAGTAGCCGAGAGAAAGAGCAATTTTTCAAATGAAGAATATCTCACTAGCCAGACGATTCCGTTGTCATTTTCAAAGTAGACTTGCTTGCCTTGAAGCACTGAAATGCTTCCGTTTAGGTTCCAGTAACACGCTAACAGAACAAGCAGAGAACAAGCATTCAAGCAATGCAAATTTGAACAGACATCTTAATTACGTGCCTTTACTTTTTAAATTTGAAATACGTACATTTTATTTTGACAGAGGTCGACCGGCCTACGTTATATGGATACATTGTAACGATTAAGATTTTGCCAATGATTTTAACAAAAACAAAAATTGATAAAATTTGATTTTTTTACACCGTGTTCTTCATTTCATTGTTTTCATTTTCATTTCTACATCGCATCTCGATGAAAATTGAAACACTCGAAATGTTGTCAAAAGTTTATAACTGTCAAAACTTGAAAGTGATCAGATTTGCGTCCAATTTCATACACACAACTGCAGCCACATTTAACACAAATTAGCAAATTTACAAAGAAATTAGAGCCATTTTTTCGACATTATGATTAATTCATTAAAAAAGTACCGAGAAATAGAAGTGTCGATAATATTATCAGCTACAAAGAACTTTTGTGGTGATTGGATCCCTTTGAAATCGGTATCTTCCCCCTGACGTGAAACCCTTAAACCAATAACGGATCCAAATAACGGGGGGGATGAACATCTATAACTTTGTACATGTGCACTCCATTTTCCGTATTAAAACGAACTCACGAGCGCTGATTTATTGGGAGGCGGGGGGGGGGGGCTGATGAAACTTTCACCTGACAACTGCCTTTTTTCAAATCCATCCATCTATATCCATGTACTCAACAGACTGTACTTCTCTTACGTTTCACTTTTTCACTATGATCTTAAACTTTACTTTTTGAACATTTCATGCATAAAACATTTTTATATTGCGTATTGTTACATATCTGCCACTATTTTATCAACATTTTGGTTACGACAAAACATTTTCGTGTTGGTTTGGGGGATGTACCCCCCACCCCCCCCCCCCCATGGATCAGTTGTAAGTGCTTTAAACCGCTGCTGACCGTATGTTTCACATTGACTTCCGTGATACATGGGCGCGCAGACGCAGTTGTAGCCGCTGATGCCTACGTTGTGGCACGTTCCGTTGTGTTGACATGGTAAGGAGGCGCATGCTGGAGCTAGAACGTCGAACATAAAAATTATTATTTAAGATAGAATAACTAATACGGCATGGAGTAATTGCATTGTAGGCAGGAGATTTATTCGACAGTTACTGATCAAAGCCACAACGGTTTGACTGTAGGCTATGCAATTCCGGAGCAATTCGGGCCCTGGCCAAACGGCGGCTTTGGGGCTATTTGCGAAGTTGTAACATAAAATATTATTTTAAGCGTGAAGACCAACCCATTTGCGGAGATGATGGAGAAAAATAAGTTCGTAGTATCAAAATTAACGTTACGGGCACGTGGTATTATTATGGAGTTCATAATGCTGAAAAGGATGTTTTTGAAAGGAGAACGAACGTGCAGCAAAAATACCAATTTCAAGTGATTTTCGACGCTTGAATCGCTAGATAGGCGTGGCTAATGGACAAAACTTGTCGGTGAAGCTAAACCACGCAGATTGTATTTTCGTGTAGTCCTACGGCACCTTGCCCGCACTATAGGGCGAATCGCTCAATAGCCACTCAATTAAAATGGTTCAGCAATTTTCTCAGGTTTTTCTGCACCCAGTAACGAATGTTTCGTTGATTGGCCATTCCGTTCAAATTAAACCATGCTTCATCGGAGAACCGGCCGATCGAATCGAGAACGGTGCGTATAATAAAAGTTAATGAACAATAATGCCGCTATCGCGGCATGGCATACATGTACATGTAGGCTACTTTTAGGA
Organism: Chamaedrilus cognettii; assembly: GCA_034695025.1. Taxonomy (NCBI): domain Eukaryota; kingdom Metazoa; phylum Annelida; class Clitellata; order Enchytraeida; family Enchytraeidae; genus Chamaedrilus; species Chamaedrilus cognettii. The sequence goes on along the minus strand of JAQIWG010002431.1, from coordinate 12,129 downwards.
CACTACACAGGGCCGTACAACTATAAACGTTTCTTCTAAAAATCAATGACAAGCGCACACAATACCGTTGTAGACATAGGCCCACCTTTCGGAGCCACTCTTAACAGTGCTTATTCAATTTTTTGAATAGTACATGTAGATATAATACACACACGTACTGTACTCTGCCTATTAACCAATAACCTCGATGCGGGTCAAAATGTGCGGGTAAGCTAAAGGCTTGCAATAATCTTTCAAAAACAGCTGTTATTCTCTTCTGATTAAGAGATTAACGGTGATAAATTAATGGCGATTTAATTCTTCAAAATTGTCAAGCAGTGAATCTTACGCGGCGTTGGAGGTGGCGTTCCAGTTGGCTGCAACACAACCACATGATAATTACACGTAAGTGTCATAAATCATAATGATAACAAGCTACAGCTAGGTCTAGAGCTTCGTAGGCCGAATTCAACTAAAATGAACATCAAACTATAGCTTACGACATGCAGTAGGCCTATACTTGCAGGCTTCCTGTTACGTTGCACGGAGTAGGCTTACATGTAGTAGTAGGGCCTACATGTACATTGTAAATGTACATGTACATGTACATGTACATGTACATGTACATGTACATGTACATGTACACTAAACATGCGGACCAAAAATGATGCACACTAGGGTGAAGGAGATCACCTGCAATCGGGGCAAAACGTCGGACTTGGAATCCAGGGAACTTGCAGGTTTCAAGTCCCCTGGCGCCGGTGTCGACTACATGTATGAAACCATGCGTTACAGACCCTTCAGCAAGACTGTTAAACACACAAGCCTCGCTAGCTGCTAACCCCGTGCCAAATAATTATTTATTTGGTTGGCGTCAGGAAGGGCGTCCAGCCGTAAAAATCCAGCTCCAGCAGTCCTCGCCATGGTGCAAATCGTCTAACCTGTGTGAAAGCATGGACATTATCATAATTCAGGGGTTCTCAACCTGTGTTTCGCGGAACACCGGTGTTCCGCGGAGAGTAGCCAGGTGTTCCGCCAACAAAGAAAAAGAAAACCAACCGAAGAAAAAGAAAAATTTTGATGCTAAAATTCGTTATCAAAACTCGCTGACAGCTAGTCTTCTTCAGTATAGGTCACCGAAGTGGCAGTCCTTGTTATTGCTTTGAGAAAAACCAAAATTTCTCACCGGCTTCGCTGCCGAAAACACGTTTTAATTTCCTAGCACCGAAACTTAGAGTTACGTCACGCATGTCATTTTCCAATACCCCATTCCCACCTGCAGTGAATTTTCACATGTTCTCGATTCTCTCTCTCCCCTCTTCCCCTTCCCCGAAGTGTGACTAGCTATTTTATGAACGGGCTTTTAATAAGGATCGGGAACGGGCTATCGGGAACGGGCTTTTATTAAGGATCTAAAGAGGGAACGCATTCCTTGTGACAGCCATTGACAAAGCTATGCGGCTCGTGCCAACGACTGTAATTATAACTGCCCCTATTATGTCTACATCAGATTTCTCAATCTACATAGCCTACATATATAATTATACATGCACATGTAGGCCTAGCAAAAAAATTATCCCACCGCCCAGAGCGTGCATCCTTGCTGGACGGTGTCGCTGACGTTCTGTGACGCGCTGAAGAACTCACAAGACCCGTTCGTGTGGTAGTTGAAGCAGCTGCAGTTGGGCGAGTTCTGCTGACACGTCAGGGCACAGCGGACGGACGCAGGGACGCACGGGCCCCCCCCGGTCGTCATTCCTCGCAGGAGGGGGGCCAAGTTCAACGTCGCACCCCCTACGCCGCACACCGCTGTCCCGTTTCGTAAAACTGGCTTTAAGGCGAGTGACGTTAATTGTGTTGACGTCAAGAATATGAGAAGAATTTGAGTTGAAAAACGTTCAGCTGGTGTCATTTTCTCCATTCGTTCATACCAATACCAATGCTCAGGCTTAAGCCCGGTGTCCACGCGCGAGAAATAGCCGCGAGATCGCAGTCGGTGAGATCTCGCTTTCTGCGAGATCTCGCTTTCTGCGAGATCTCGCCGACTGCGAGATGTATCTCGCTGAGGGTGAGATCTCGTGGATAGCGATATCTCGCCCTCAGCAAGAGAAAACTTGAATAGCCAATACAGACAACTACACCAATTTGTTAAATATTTCATACCATGCTTTGTACAGGATTGCTATAGATGTCCATCGGCAAATAATGCAAACAAATTAAAAACTAACGGAGTTAGGCTTAAATTTTTTCACTTCTATAGATTTATCTTAATAAAAATTAATCCGAGGAATAGGCTTACACGACTAGGATTTTCGAGACCCCCGTGACCACGAGTTTCAGCGCCGCTATCAAAATCTGATATTCAATTATTCAAGTCGCTATATCAAGAATCGTTAGGCTGAAGGGGCTCTCCTCCGTATATCTATTTATCGTTCCAAATAACGATCGTTAGTTGGTACTAACGTGGTATTAGGGACCTAAAGAACATATTAGATTCCTTGCGTCTGCAAGTCGGCGATCAACCTCTCGTCGCCTAGGCAACTCATCAGTCTATGACGTCACGTTTTACTTAATGAATTATTAAACTCAGAGAGAAATTAATTGCTATGCTTAACACTGCGAATTGCACAAAATTGTGCCTAGTCAAGCCCCATTGAAAAAGTTATTTGATCCAGTGCAGCGTTTTTATAAAGGACGCATTATGTCGACCTATGGCATAGTTAAGTATGTATAGGCAGCATCATCACAAGTGAACGCCTACAGTACATCGGACGCCCACTTGTGTCGGCGCATCCGACTTTATCACACATTCACTTCGGTATAGGCTACAAGCACTCGTGCATCGATCATCAACATCGATCAGTTTCGCTTTATTACTGAACTCACATTCAGCGCAGGCTATTTCTGTATATAACATTTCTATACGCGGTCGGCAGTTCTAGTTGAGTCTTTACTACAATTTTTAGGTCAGGATTTGGACTTTAGGGTTAAGGTTTGCGTTTCCACAAAATAAATTTGTAGCATGCGTAACAGTGAGTGTAGGGAAGGGTTGCCAAAATTTCATCATTCAAATGAGGGACACCAAAATGTCAGCAGTGGTCAAGCTTTGCACGACATAAGCATTAGGCAACGACAGCCATGATATTACATTTCGATCAAATTTTTCGCCAGATTGATCACAATAATCGCTTCACCATAAATCGCATACAATAGAAATAAATCAACGCACGCTTGATGGGCATAACAATTACGCATGCAAATAAACATTTAAATATTAAGCGCAGCAACTCTGTAGAAAATAAGAAATAAACGTAGATTTTATTATTTGAACTTTGAAATCGTTAAAAAGACTGCAGTTTTGTTGCATCGTATGACTACAATTATTTATGCACGGGCCTAAATAGGGGACAACTTGTGTCCCCTTATACCCGCCATAAGGGACACGGACAAATGGCCCCAGATAAGGGACATCCCTTTGAGTAGGCTAAGGAACTTCCGGCAACTGTTGGTCCATTATATACGGCGTTGCATTGCAACAGATTAGTCCAATCAAAGCTCGTCGTCAATTGTGACTCGCGTTCGAAAATTACTAGTAAACTAGAAATTATTAGATTACCGGTAATCTATTCATAAATTACCGGTAATCTATGGTAATCTACGGCAATCTAACTACGAAAATTCCTGATTCGTCAACTACGAAACTATTCGAAATATTTTAAAAATCCAAATCGTACTAGGATTCTACATCGAAGTAAATCGTCATAAGCAACAATATTTTCAACAAAACTTGCCAAGTTGCTGCCATGAGATGCATGCCAAGTACATTTCATGCAAAACTCTACGTTTTGATAAGAAAAAAATCAGGATAAATTACCGAATAAGTAATTAATTATACATTACCGTAATATGTAATAAATTACCGTAAACTACCGATTTTAAATTACCATGAATTACGGTAATCTAAAAAACCCTTCAAACGCTAATTGTGACATAATGACTGCACACTATATTATAGTGTGCAGTCAATATGTCACAATTGAAGACGAGCTCTATAATTGGACCAATCCGAGGTGACCATTCCTTTGCAATGCAACACGGTATAAACCTTATAATTGGTGACGTCACACTTCCTAATGCGACAATTGGCCTATCGACTCGGCGCATTCGCCAAGGACAGAACAAAGCGTCGAAGACATGGGCCGCTAACGAGCACCTCTATGCGATAATTGACATATTGTAGTGCTGAACATAGCAATGCATTTACCACAATGGCATTTACAACCAGTGAACGCTGGGCGGCTTGACAGCAACCGGAACAAGAGGGGGCACCGCTGATGCCAATGCTTGGAATATATCACTAGATTTAGGGATATTTCAGTGATTGAGGGATCTGATGTTTAACGCAATCCCCAGATATCTGGGGATTTTTTTTTTGTATAGAATGGCACATTTTCTATTGGGAGGTAAGGATATTTTTGTCGAAAAATGAATTCTAGGAATCTTTTTAACTGAGATACCCAGAATCTAGGGATATTCCGTTTTGACCAAATGGTAGCCTATCACTCGCAGGAGCACAGATTCAATTTGCATTAGTTGCATGCAAGTTGAATCCGTATAAATTGTGTTCACGCTCAAGAATCTACTTTTATCCTTCCGGTTGGGTGCAGTTTTCATGCTGCAAACAAAGCAGTGCTAGTAGGCATGAAATGAAGTAGACATGAAATTTTCGTGCGCGTGCAATTTTTGCGAATTTCGCGAATTGATCAAAATCGAAAAGTTACACGAGTTAAAATAATAATGCTGAATCTATCCAAGATGGGCAGGCCTCTATCCAAGATGGGCAGGGTTCAACAATGCCAAAATTAAATGCAGCAAATTTGCTGAGAAGCAAAACTGCCAAAATAACATGCAGCAAACATTTAGTATTTGACAGTATAAAACGCAGCCGGTCGAACAAAATTTGAGCTCTCGACTCAGGTTATAACTTGATCAATCGTCAAGTATCATAGCTCAGGCTTCTGTAAAAGGAATTTCCTGTAATGAAATTTTAGCTGCATGTTATTTTGGCCGTTTTGGCTCTATGAAATCGCGCTGCACTTAATTTTCACATATTTGAGGACTGCCCATTATAAATATCTTCTGCAAAGTTTTTTTTCGGGCGTGTAATTTTCGCGAGTCTGATCAATTTTTTTTAATTGCCAAAATTATTTTTAATTGCACGAAAATTGCATGCTTTGCAGTATTTTTGACAACCGCTGCAGCATAACAGCGTTCGAAGCAGTGTCACCAAAGGTGTGATATTGACGCCAGTGACACCATTGGGCCAAAATGGAATAGGCTATACCTAGATTCTGCGGATCTCGCCCATAAATATTCCTAGATAGCATTTTTGATAAAAAATATTCCCAGCTCCCATTATAAACTGCGCCACTTTATAAAAAATATCCCCAGATATCTGGGGATTTCGTTAAAAATCAGATCCCTCAATCGTTGAAATATCCATAAATCTTGTGATATATCCCGAGCAGTGGCAGCACTGATTGGCGCGCCAATATTACGCTAACTACGCCGCACTCGCTCACTACACTACACTTACTACACTACGCTCACTACGCTTAAATGTCATGAAAAGTCATGAAGGAAGAAATCACTACCGTGTACATTGTACATTGTACAAGGGTCTGCTACAGAGCAATCAAGCATTATAAACTAGTATACTTTTTCTCATCAAAACACGATTTTTCTTCAAACATCTGCATTTGATACAAACGGCAATCTAAATAACGCAAAAAACTTCACAGTCTAGTCACTCACATCGCAATAGTCAATTGGGATATTCTAAGAGTATTCGACAATTGCTTGAAAACTATTCACCTTCAATGATTTTCTAAAGGGTTATGGCATGGATGTAGCTTATGTTCAAGGTTCTAGCTGAGATGTTGGGATCTTTAGTCCTTCTATTTCAACGAAGAAATTGCACTTTGTTTGACTTAATTGCATGAAAATTTTATTTGCGCTTGAAATCAATAAAAATATTTAATTACTGCATACATAGCCATAAGATGACGGGTTATCACAGCGTTGAGGTAAAACGTCTCAAATCACACAATTCTAGGACCTCATTCACATATATTTCTTAAGTTTCTTCCTTAGTTTTTCCTAAATCAGATAAAAAAAGAACTGGAATCCATTAGGCGAACACCATGATGTGAATCGAATGATAATTCGGTCCGAGCGAGACGGTGCAGTTTCAAATAAGAAAGATAAGATTTTCTTACGTTTGATTAGAAAGTTTCTATGACCAGAGTTAAGCTCAGTCCTAATAAAACACATATAGTGATACGCCTGCTCCTTTTAAAACAGGCGTAGCGCAACTGCTCAGACTGTAAAACGGCATAGTCCAACGCCCACACAGTCAATTTTCATGCATACATGTAATGTTACGCCTGCCCGTTTCATTAATTAAGCGTACAATTTGCACTTAAGTATCATTTCTATAGTAAAACGCCAGCTTAATATAACCCTGCCCATGACAAATATTTTCCTAAGATCCTTCCGTGAATGAGGCCCCTGAATCTTATTCTAAACGCCGCCGCTCGTTTGATTCCTCCCCGCGCCCCCACCCACAGCCCCGCCTCCGCCCCCCATGGCTCCTCCTCCCGCACTAACCGCAGCCCACTGTGTGATTAGACGGCCACAGTGCGGGCAGTCGGTACGTAGTGCGGCGCCGGCGCACGCGAGACAAAGCGCAAAGTGGCCGCAGGGCTGTGCCAGAGCGACACATGGCTGCGCATGGCAGGCTGCGCAAGGCGCGGCGTGGCTCCCTGGGCCGCCCTGGAGGGCGAAACTCAAAGGGGCCGCGGCGCCCCCCATGCCCCCTCCAAGAAGTTTCACCTCTCGACTCAAATCGGCGACTTTAGACAAAGCCTGCATGGAGAAAAAAAGCGAATTCATAGAATTTAATAGTAGCCAAAAACTGCATTGAAAAACACTTTCAATTTATCATAAATTTCAAAAGACACAAATTCATTTCTACGTGACATGACGCTAATTCAAATTCAGTGTCAACATTTAATTATTTTGCTAAAAATCTATAATGCCATGTTAATTTAGTGACGTCGTATATTAATTCAAATCGTCTGAATAATATGCTTTTTAAAACGGCAGTTATGGGCGGTCATACTAAACACTGCACGGGATCGCATGGACCGCACGGGACCGCACGGAAGGACTGCACGACGCCACTATAGACTGATGGTGGGGCTTCTCATCCGGCACGTAACAAGTAGTACAGGCTAGCAAACACAATTTTGACGGGAATATTGGTGGATTTAGGTCTGTGCCATTTTCATAAATGAAAGCTAAGTCAAAACCAAGGTCGCTTCTATAGGCCACGAACATCTAAGAAAGCTGAACAAAATGCTGACGGTCATAATGCCTACCATAATACAATTTCATCAAAATTATAGCCCACATCATCATTATGGCCTTATAGGCCACAATTCATCACTTTTTTTTCACGGCAGTGCAGACATTGCACGCTTACAGTTAACCAGTTCGCTGAAGGTTAATCAGGGCATTAGAAGTGATTAGTGGCGGTAAGCCTACGTAGCCTTAGGCCTTTTATAGGCCCCCGTAGGCCATGGGGGCCTATAAGGCTCCCACCAAGTATATTATTGGTTCCGTGTGGTCCCGTGCGGTCCCGTGCGGTCCCGTGCGGTCCCGTGCGGTCCCGTGCGGTCCCGTGCGGTGTTTAGTGCTATCCGTTGTGGGCTATCGTTAAATTTTCTTTCTAGGCCAAGGCAGAAGTCTTTCTTACTGTAGTTTAGTGACCGTGTGTAGCACAAAGACTATACAGTCGAGTTCTGTGCAAGTGAGCCAGCACAGAACCGCTCCCGCTTCTTAAGTCGCCTTTAACGACGTACCCGAGGAGCGCTGGGCTGCAAGTCAATTATCTGTTCCCCGGCCACCAGGGAGTAAATAAGAAATCAAGGTAGATTTCAAGGTACGTCCATGAAATAGGGCCTTACTCGCTGTCTGTCAGACTGCACAGCTTGTAGATCATGCTCAGCCAGCAACCGACGTTCTCTCTCCATCTCTGCTTTTTTGATCCACTCCTCGCACAGCGTCTAGTGACAACCATCCATCTTCACATAGTGTCTAGCGACAATCATTAATCCTCACAGAGCGTCTAGTGAAAACTGCAGATTGTCACACAGCGTCTAGCGACAACCATCCATTCCTACACGGTGCCTAGTGAAAATCATCATCACAGAATCAACCAACCAAAATAAAATATGAGTAAAAATAATAATTCATTCAGTCGAATAATTATATTATATAGTTTCATAGAATTCTCACCATTCTCACAAAAACGCAATAATCCCACTATCCTAACATGTAAACCTAATCCTACACACCTATGTACAGTTCAACTGCGACTTCCACGACTTGTAAATTGTATGCATTTTCCGTGACAATGATATATCTAAATGCCATGTCTAAATGCCTTAAAAAATCAAAACAAGAAAAGATCCTTAGAAGACATAACAATATTCTGTGACCACCGGCCCATAATGTATACAATTTATTCTAACCATTCAAATCATTAAAAAAATTTGATCGCAAGCCCTTGGAGGAAGAAGTGATACGGACTTAGTACCTGATGCCTAAGATCCTCCCAAGTTCCTATTCCGGCGAAAAACACGTCGTTGACGCCGCATTCACCCGGGCTCACCACTCCCCCTGCCACCAAGCCCCCACCCAATCCCATCAAACCTCCTCCTCTCATTAGTCCAACTCCAGCAGTTCCGCCCATTGACCCGCCCAATGATCCGCCTACTAATGTAAGTGGCGCATTCAGGTCGGCCATATTGATGCCTTGCTGCCAAACAAGGTCTCCAGCGCCTAGGCTGGCACTGGCCGGGGGAAAGATGGCCGCCGCAGGTGCGGTGATAGAACCGCTGCTCCTGAGAAATGCAGTGGCAGCAGCGGCAGCAGCCTGTAGAAAACAGGAGTTTGTTATGTATTTGACTATGCATTCTATAAACACCGGGTCTCAAAATCAAATGACCCAATGAATTTCTTCAATAACTACGAAACGCAAAAAGCGATGTCAATTAAATTTTTACCACATTAACTTGAATAATTGCTTCATATTACTGCCAATTTTTGTTGAATTTCATCAAGAGGTTAAAAAGATACGAGTAGTCAAAGTTGATATACAAAACAACCCTTCGATCAAGCTGCGAAACTTGGCAGTAACTTACAGCCTCTTTCAATCGCTGCTGCTGAAGTGGCTGCTGCTGCATTTGCTGCTGAAACTGCTGCTGCGTCGCCGGTAAGTTGTATCTAGTGACACTCTCATTAATCCCCCCAACCCCCCACGCATCCCGCCGGAGGAAAGGGGTGTGGAGGGCCCCCGAATCAAATGAGTGATGTCTCCGCTGAAGTACTCCCGCGGCTCCCAGCGGGGGAAGCGTCTGAACTGAGGGAATCAGTGTCGACTGCGACGGAACGCTGACGAATGGACCGGCTGAATGACGACAAATATTAGAAAATAATGCACCATAGATTGAATATAATTAAATACAATGAATAGTATAAGTAGTCCGTGATGATACAAGAAATGATTGAAAATTATAAGAGTAAAAAAAACATTTAGAGGTGGTTTATTCAACATAGATTAAATAGTGGTTCAGGATTTAGCCTATGCAAAAGGGTGGGTTAAATCCTGAAACACCATTAAATCCGTGCCGGAAAAACCACCACTTAGTCATCGTTCCATTAAACCAAAATTTATTAACTATCACCGGCCGCAATTACCGGATTTAAAGGCATATCATTCCCATTATAAACTATTTTATTCCCCTGACGGACGCGCGAACGAACCGACCCGGCCATTCGACGCTCTTTCTCTCAACCCTTCGCCTTGAGTCTTCACCAATTGTAAACCAACTGTGAACCCTGTCAACGATCCAAAGTCTGTTTCGACGTTCGAATTCAACATCGAGAACTGCGAGAAAACGGGGGCGTGTAAAGTACGCAAGCGCTCACTGTGTGCTGCCACAGCAAGCTAAGCGGAGCCGTAAAGTATGCAAGCGATGCCCATCGGTGCTGAGCGTGATTTGTAAGCGAGCCAAGCGCATCGATACGGTTGATTTGTTGCGCCGAGTTGTAAATTTACCGCATCATCGCCCACTACTCACAAAAACCAACTAAATCCTATAACGCGATAGGCAATCGGGTAATCGCGTGACATAAAATGACCAATCGCGATCGAGTACTTTTTCATATGGACACAGCCATTTTGCAACGCGTTATATTAGGCCAATTTGTCACATTTCCTTGAACAATAAGCAGCGTAAGCAGCGTGCCTGCCTACTTTACACACCCCAGTGCCACTCACGCTGTCCGCTGATACTGAATTCGGCGCGGAGCGAGTCTGCTATTGAGTTGATGCTGGACGAATCACCGAGCTGCTGGCTTATCGTGACGCTCAGGCCTCCGAGGTTCAGATCAGTGTCATCATCGTCTGATACACCTACGCGACAAAGTAAGAAATTTGCAATATTTAAATCCGTGTTACTGCGGCTTCAAATTTAAACAGCAAGCAGCGTGGACAAACTTGGCTATTCTGTGACTGCTAACATTGGAATGTTAGCTTGAGCTTAGCTTGAGCTTAGCTTGAGCTTAGCTTGAGCTTAGCTTGAGCTTAGCTTGAGCCTGTCATAGCTCGCCAGTCCTACCCTAAAGATGACTTAGGTCATAACACGGTGCTCCGTAAATTGGTAGTTCAAAAAGCACAAAATTTCACAAAATTTTATTACTGCATTCACAGTAGCATAGCATTAATCAATTTTTTTTCACACTGAACGTCGAATTTATGATTTCAATGCTCCAGCACAGTTACGCACTATTTCATCAATCAAATTAAGCGCATTTAGCAAGTTAAAATATTTAGTAATCACAAATCTAATTAATTTCACGAAAATATGATTATCTCAACGAACTGCAAATTATGCCCAAGAAAAACCAGAAAAAAGGATAAGATTTGAAGCGGGCCAAAACCAGCGCATTACAATCCAAAAATTGGGTCACTTCCGTTTTAAAAAGCATGCAAAAACACAAAAAAATCAAAGCAACAAATACTTTTACCAAAGAAAAACAATTACAACAAAGTGATCTCTTACCCACTACAGATTCGAGGGTTTCATTGTCGGCAAAAAATGTTGAGGGGAGCGACAAGGCAACCGATGGTGGGGGCCCGGCAGGATTCGCAAGGTATCCAGCAAGCAGCCCCTTTGCTACAGGGTTGTAGCGGGGCTGGGTTCCCCCTCTTTCATCTACAGCCTCAGCCAGGTCAAATCCAGCCAGCCGCAGCGCCTCCATGCACTGTTAAGATGCAAAAAACAAATATTCAAAGAGCAGAAAGATGTACAGTACTTAGATAACAATATACTGAATGACCAAAATTATTCTTTTCAATTAAGACAACAACTTTTTTTTAAAGCAACTAACCTCCTCTTTATCGTGTAATCTGTTAAGGTCTATGTTTTCACACAACAGGTTTACACCTTTTTGCCCGCCCTGACCAGGACTGCTGGAGCTGAGCTTTTATGGTCAGATGCCCTTCCTGACGCCAACTAAATAAATAATTATCTGGCACGGGGTTAGCAGCTAGCGACACTTGTGTGTTTAATAGCCTTGCTGAAGGGCCTGTGACACATGGTTTCATAGTTGCTGGCGCCGTGACTTGAACCCGGGTCCTCTGGACTCGAAGTCCAACGCCTCAACCACTACACCACAGCACCTCGCTAGAGAAAACAACATTACTTTATATAACTACTTTTACTTAAATATTTTTATTCCATACGATTAAAACTTTAAAGAAGAACCAATGCATCTAAAAATAATTAACAAAGGATCATCAAGCAGTATAAAGTATAAACCAAAATGCTATATATATATATATGTATATATATGTATAATATACATATATATAATGAATATTGAATTATAATTGACTGTAATTGACTGCTCAACAACTGTACCGTTACTGTCCCACATGTCTCTTGGCTAGTTGTTTCTTTGTAGCACTGGTTGGCAGAAGCTTTCGGTGATGCTCAACGACTTGGTACAGAAGCTGAC
>JAQIWG010002430.1:0-20417 GCA_034695025.1 Chamaedrilus cognettii | reverse complement strand
GAAATTGCTAAAACCATTTCAGTGTCGAACAGTTCAAGATAAAACCAGCCATGATGAATAATAATGATGAGCGTGGCTGATGATAACAATTGTACAAGCGACAGATAAATACGAATTGAAACTGAAACCAAAACTGCCATCTTTGTTGCGTGATGCGTGTGCATTCTGCCATCATAGATATGACAAGCTTAGATCGCGCATGCACTGCCAGCACATTACATCACATTAGAAGGGAGGATCTTTTTAGCAAAAGCAGAAGTTGATTTAAATTATGGTTAATAGTTATAATTATGATAATTGGATGTGTGTAGGTCATGACCCTGAAACCTACCAATCAAACGCTGACATAGCAACCGTTAATTTAAGATGATACTTTTCTAGCAGCGGACTTCTTACAAAAATGGTCAAAGCGTAAGTTTTTGCTTGAGTATTATTGCTTAGTACTTTAGGCTTAGGTGTCATTTCTGCTGCTAGTCAAGGTTGCTTCCCCGTGGGGAAGCAACCTTGACCCTTGAGCACCACCATAGGTGCTGCATTTTTCAGCCTGTAGTGACAGGACTTGTATACAATGCCCAACAATGCTTAATGAATATTATAATATAATACTTTATATACTTACTAATAATAAATAATAAATAATGTACTTTAATGAAATTTTTATAATACGTAAAATATGCATACTGAAAAACAATGCACTGCCTAACTTAACATCACTTGTCGTGATTAAGTAGAAATCCCAAAGGATAAACTAAATAATGCCAGGCTAGTATAGCAGGCTAATGCTTATGCTAGCTAGCAGGCTGATACCAGGCAGCAATACAGATTTGGTTGCTCAGATGGGGATCACATGCATGCATGCCGTGTTAAACACATGCATGTATGCAATGTTGCATACATGCATGAGCACAATGTTGCATATATGCATGTGCACATACATGTATGCATGAATGCACAATGTCTTACACATGCACATACGCAATTTTGTACACAAGCATGTGATGGTATTCCATCATGCCAGCCAATCAAGCCGTCTTAAAGCTTAATCAGTGTTCGATTTCTACTAAACAAACTCCAGTTGTTAGCCAACATTTCCTAAAAGTATTCAGATTTACATGCAAGTAAATTTATTCAAATATCCTCAAATTTGAAGAAGTACTAGAGGCGTTCAACGCCCCCAAATCCCTGGAAAATCGAGCCCTGATTGCTTAATTAAGCGTGTAGCCAATTCGCGTCACACAAGTTAACATAGCATCCAATTGACCATATCAATTCATAATTATGTACAACACTGCAGCTGTATCATGCAATCTCTGTATACCATGGAAGCTGCTGATAATGTTCTACTTTACATAAACTTAATGATGATGGGATGAATGAGGATACATGACTTCTAGGCTACTGGAACTGAACAAGATCGAGCATTATACTACCTTCACCTGGGTGGACAAAGTTCAAAGTTAATTATTATCACAATTACGTAAGCATCTTATTGATATTTGGAAGAAACCTAGTAAAAATACATTTATGAACAGATGCATTTGTTCAACGTCGAATACATGTATCAAGAACATTTTGGTACATTTATTGTTCAAATTTTAAATGAAAAACAATTAAAGTAATACGTTTGCAAGTTACTACAAAATCTAAAAAATTTTACTCACTTATGCACATAACATGTCATGTACATGTAATTAAATATTTCCCCTATAAGAAAACTTCAACTATTTGCTTAGGCTACTGTGAACTTAGGCTATTTGTGAAATAGTAATATTATAGAGTATTTCAGTAATTACATATTGCACTTTAAGCTAACTACAAGTTCAAATCAACTAATCAAGTAATGTGAAGCTATATAATACAAATAGCACAATCAACAAAGCAAAATAACAAATATTGAAATAGATAAATAAATACACCGATAGCAAATACACCGTGTCCCGATGAAAATGACCACACTTTAAACTTGTCATAACTCGGTCAAAGCTCATCAGATTGGTCTGAAACTTTATACACACCAACTGTAGCCATATCTACACAAACCTGAAAATTTGTAGAGCAATTCAAGTAATTTTGACAAAATTATGGCCATTTTAAACAAAGTACCAAAAAAAAAGTTGCCAACATTAGTTGCTGCCTATTGTGTGCCTTCTGTCACGTTAAAAGCAAGCAGTCCAGAAATTTAGTCGCAGCTGATGTTCAAAGTGTCCTCCTTGTTCGCGACAGGGTGTAGATTTATAGCTTACTTCTCCAAGGCAAGGCTACAAGAGAAGCCAAATAAGCTATCTATGCTGCCTAATTATATTCAGATGTAGATCTAACTATGCCACAGCATAATTTTGTTCATAAATGAGCAGAAGAATTATGTTAAGGTCGAAAACATGTGGTCAAATTGCAAATCAAATCAATTGTACACGTCAATGCGCGTAATCCTCATCTGTGGCTGTCTTTCGATGGACTTTATTCGGAATAGAATGTTTTGTATTTATCGGTTCAGAGTTCATTGATCTAAAATTTGAAATTAAAGTTATTTATCGAGAGGCAGATGATTGTAATAGAGTTTGCTCCATCATTTACGCATTGACTCCTCTTCGATACTTACATTCTTGACAACAGAGCAATATTGTGATTTTAATTCTAACAACTGGGAATATATAATATCGAGGGTTCACGATGATTTAACATATTCTGGCAATCTTACACTTTCTTAGTCGCAGTGCGCAACATTAGTACATTAATTTACTAAAATAAATTATGTCGTTTTTTGCTCAACTGTCTTTGATCGTGAATGAAAACTCGATTTAATATTGAATTCATCTCACTGATATTCAAGAATTGTAACCCCTGCAAGCCAGAGAACAAAGAATTGGCCTGCAGCCCAGAGCTTTCAGGGCTTGTCGTAAAAGGTGACTAAAGAAAAGGGGGAGCGGTTCTGTGCCGGCTCTCTTTGCACAGAACCCGACTGTATTTAGCCCTTGTGTGGGCTATAACACAGTCCCTAAACCACAGAAAAAAATCAAGAATTGTATAGAGTCGACCACGTTACAACATAGGCCCTTTCACATCCAATATTTTGAAACAAACGACCGATAGAATCCACATCACAGAAAGAACACAATAGAACTGAAGAAGAGGACAATACGTACTTTTAGATTCGGTGTCTGCGTTTGGTCGATGATGTGACGAGCGAGGATGCTGAACTGCTGGTTAACTGGAAACGAACTCCTGGCAGGAAAACAATCAACAAAATGATATAGAAAAAGAAAAGAAGACAAAATTAACAACAATTAATTGAATGAAGGAAAACAATACGATCCAACCTGGATATCAGTACGCCTATTTCATTACTATGCAAGGAGTTAAGTTGCCCAAAAATATTCTTCACAAAAATAAAAATAGTATTGTTATTCTTATTGAAGCAGAGGGGGAAGAAAACATGGAGGGAGGGAGTGGAAAATGATATGAAGGAGCGAGGAGCAAGGTATGAATAGAGAGATGGCAAAGAATTGGAGTTGTGGGGGAGTCTCATCGTGGGAAACTTCCAAACTGCGCTAGCTCGGAAAAGTGGACGTATAATGCAAATGCTGAATGACTTTGATTAAGAAAATGATTAAGAAAAAAGTAAAAAATTAAAGTCTCGACCTGACGCAATCGAGCGCGCGGCGCAGCTTGCTGTGCGCAGACGCGAGGAGGTCCGCCCCCGACCTCCCGACGAGCCTCGTGAGTAGTGTGGGCAGCCAGGGGACGAGCTCGGCGTGGTGAACGGACACGAGGGGTACGAGGAGGTCGAGAAAGGTGCTGAGAACCTTGGCGTGGGGGTCGTGGAACAGTCGCATGCAGAGCTCCGACACACGCTTCAACTGGGGGCGACTGGTGGGGAGTGAAAGAAATTTATCTTGAAGAGATTCAGCACAAAATGACACATTACAATTGAAGAGGAAGCGAAATCTACCGCTAAAGTACAAACAACAAATAATATAACTTCTCTTGGAAGTCGAAGGAGATTAACCTTCATGTTTTACTGTAAATGCAAAGGGAGGACTTACGTCTAAGTTACATGGACAGGCCCATCATGAAGCCTAAAAATCGACTACGGTGGCGTAGGCTTCACGGTTTTTAAAGATTGAGCAGTTGCACTATGCTTGTTTTAGAAGGAGCAGGCGTAACGCTACGCTTATCAGGGCAAAACTTCACACATACTGATGTCGTTGTCGTTGTGTTAGCCCCTTGCGGGGAAGCCCCCTGCAGGGAAAAGGTGATGCCCCATTTCACCAGCTGATGGTCGCAAGTGGTGGTTTCACCGTATCTTGTAGGCATCGTAGGAACACTTGTGGCTGACGAAATTAAACCACCCTTGCCAAAGGGTGCACGAAGTGACTCGAAATCTTTGCCGCAGCCAGGATTTGTATCTGTAACTGTTGCACTCGTAATCCACGACCAGCGACTTAGATCACTCGGTCACAACGCTTCGTCCTGCCCTATGGTGGCAGCAGGGGCAGGACTGCCGGGCACAGTTCAATGTCATGTCTGGGACATGACATTGAGCACGTACTGATCGGATTTATAAGCAATGAGTAATGCAGTCTCATTCAGTGCCTCGAAGCCAAGCAAATCAAAGCTCCTTCATCTTTTGTCGCCTTTTACGACTCGCTTGGGGAGCTCTGAGCTGCAAACCAATACTTTGTTCTCCGGTTGACAGGGGGCCTAATCAATAATAAAATGTGCAAGCAAGAGCACAGACTGACATTTTAAGGTCGCATGAACGCAAATGTTGACAAATCTGAATATTACAGCAACATATTTACCTTTTTATGCTCTTTATACATTCAGAAATGCCATGTGATGCGCATAAATATAAGTAAATTACTGTAATATATTTAACATCCAATGTCCATAGGAATCAAAACATGCTTTAAGACGCACGCTGCTGCACGCTACATGAATATTCGCCCCGAGACGCCGGGCCATCAGCTATTAGCGACAAGGCTATGTATGGCACGTCTCTCAACTATCTTCAAGACGATAGCTAGCGCCACTGTACTGTTCCACTGACCTTGTGTCTGTGAGTGCGCTATATGACCCGCTGACTGTAACGGTGCTCAGGATCGCTATTGTTACTTGTGCGCGTCCGTCATGCTTGAAAATAAAAAGAAGTGCCTTTTTTGTGCGCGAAAAATTAAGGGTAAGGGTTTTTTGGGTGACAATGTTAAACTGATTATGAGCATACTTACGACAGAGTCGCCCCTCCGCGCAGCAGACTGCTGAGCGCGAGCAGCCCGTCGCGCCTCTCACACCACGACGAGCTCGCCATGCACGCGACGATCTCTGCCGGGTCCTGAGTCAGCAATAACACACCACCGAGGGTTGTCTTAAAGCGCCCACACACCTTTCAGTCAAAACGAAGGAAGTTTGTCGTTAAGGACAATAGTCCGTAGAGAACTCGTCGAGACGCCGACTGCTTGCAGTCGTTTATCTCGGCGAGGAGACCTGACGTCATGATCGCTAACGACGAATGCTGCATGCAGCATTCTTTTTGCTAAAATCACAGTGACCTTAACGACGGCGGCTGACGTTCATTTCACCGCCAGCGCGCACACCTAGCGGTCTCGTGCCTATTCGGTCAAACGAGTGCCAGGGTGAACTTGCTTTGTTTTGATCGAAAAGTTGCGGGTACTATTAAGTGTGGAGGCCAACGAGTCACAGAAACATCAGCGTATCCTTACATCACTTATCTTAGCAGAAGGCTGCCCATCCCCCCCAGGGACGATCTCTGCTGGGTCCTGTGTCGACAACATATGAGCCACGAAGATAATTTTAGCTGAGACATCAAACTTTCATATAAAAACATGAATTTATTCAAAAGCCACAAATATTCTTGTCAAAGTTCTGAAAATCAACCTTCTGAATTTAACCAACAGCGTCTGGAAGCCAATGAAGTGCCGCTTTAGCGATGCTTTTATTTGCTGTGTTTGCCATCAAAGCAGAGTTTCCATTAAGCATTTCTTGGCATCTGAAGCCAAGACCCAGGCGTTTTGTAGGCTTCAAACGCCAGGATGTTCAATATCTACTGATGCAGCCATGAGAATACTAACATACTATACATATAATTCAATTACAGTGACTCTGAGACCTTTGAAATCTGGCTTCTGGTGATACCGGGGGTATGATTTTTTAACGTTGGCATCAAATTTGCTGGCGTCATAGACGCCGTGACGCCAGTCACACTAAATAATTTTGAGGGCACATTAGCGTAATTACAAAACCCGACTCAGGTGGCGTTTAACGGATATGTACCTGACTCAGGTGACGTTTAACAGATATATACCCGACTCAGGTGACGTTTAACGGATATATACCTGACTTAGGTGACGCCCACAGGATATACCTGACTCAGGTACGCCCTGTAATACATACCTGACTCAGGTGACGTTTAACGGATATGTTGCTGACTCAGGTACGCCCAGTTATACATACCTGACTCAGGTGACGCCCAGTCATACATACCTGACTCAGGTGACGCCCAGTTATATGTACCTGACTCAGGTGACGCCCATAAGGCCTCAGATCGACGGAGCAGACGCTCGACGTCTCGCTCGCTGCGTCGTCACTATCATAGTCAAGACGAGACCGCACCCTCCTCCTCGTGACCCCCTCCCCTCCACCACGCTAATGCACATTGCAAGCCAGGACAGTCATTTTGAATCAATTGTCATTTATTTATTAAATTTTTTATATGCCATCTTAATTACTTCGAGAAGCAATAAATTATAGTTCCAGTCGGCACATGCCTAAAGTTTTTTAGGGCTGCTATGTGTCATCATCATCATCATTTACGTTTTACGTCCACTTTTCCGCGTCAACACAGATTGGACGTTTCCCATGATGAGACTCCCCCACAACTCTCGACTCTTTGCCATCTCTCTATTCATACCTCGCTCCTTCATATCGCTCTCTACCGCCTCCTTCCATGTTTTCTTCCCCCTCCTTCTTCCAACGATTCCTTCAACCTTAATATATCGGCATGCGGATATGTGTTCCACACGTCCAAACCACCTCAGTCTCCCTTTCTTCACCGTGTCCGTTATACATATGACACCTAACCGTTTTCTTCCGGAGTTCCTCACTCCACCTTCGCTGGCCATGTCTCACATCCATATACAAAAGTAGTTTGCACATAGGGCTTTTCAAATTATGCATAACGTGTATAGGACGAAAAGAATTATCTGCAAAGTAGTTATGCGTAATTTTACAAGCCTTATGTCAATGAGTGCATTGACATGCAAGATCTGTCATAGCACAATATGCAGGTATAACATGAAAGCACATATGACATCATAACACAACTCGCACAGCATCTAAATTTAGAGATGATAAATTGATAATACAAAAATAAATAAATAAATGTTTAGATATTTCGATTCTTATATGAATTTTAAACAATAGTGCTAAGCAGAACTTACGCGTCACCACATGGGCTTACTTGCAAAGAAATCCGTGATAGAATCAATACAAATAAGTTAATTATTTCACAAACTCTATATCAATTGCAAAACTCTATATTAAAGCAAAATATTTTAGATTAAAATTCTCCACAACTCAACTAACAGTTCTCAAATCAACTAACCAGAGCAAAGGTCAAAGCTGATTGGACGTCGTCGTTGTGGGCGATAGTTCTTCTAGATCCAGCCCCCAGATCGCCGTATTGCTTTTGTGAACTTCCACTTGATCGCCTGCCATGATCTATAGATGATCAAAAATTGACAAAAAATTATAAAATAATTAAGATTCTAGCAAATCTGCAAGTGTGAAAGCAAAAAAACTCGAGCACACAGAATGCAAAACTGGCATTACATCGACAATAAATCCAAGTCCCCGTGAGGCCCCGGACTTCAAGACTCCGACACCCTGCAGCCAACTAGGAGCATTCGGACTCTATGAGTCCATAAAGAGCTCCATCCTTCTAGTTCTCATTCACTCCAGTTGATTCCCAAACGCGTTAACTGTTTGAACATCGACACAGCGTTGATCAAACTTGTTCCATGTATTGATGACTCGTTCCGAGAAGACGTATTTGCAAAGGTCCGTATTACATCGGTTTTCACCAGCTTCATTGTGTGCCCCCTTGTTCTCGGGTCCCTACTGATCTCAAAGATACCATCAGCTGCCATGGCCCGAAAATCCCTTTAGCATCTTGACGATCTCAATGATGTCCGCCCTGTTTCAAGTGTTCTGTTCGTTAAGTGACCCAACTACCACGGGTGGGTTAAAGATTAAGATAAAGAACACAAATTGTTCACGCTTACCGTTCCCTTCGCTGGCAAGAATCTACCAAATTATTGATATGCATCTGCTTGCAAAATGTGAAAACTATGAAAGTGCATATAACCCAGCAAAAAATTATTATCATTTTTTCCATTTAAATCAAAAGTAGCTCAGAAAACTATAAAGATTGCATTTGGTCAATTAAGCTCCATAATCCTATTCTGCCACTCATAACTATGATTAATATTTAAAAATTACATAATCATAAAATGTCTTTTTTTGTTATGCGCATACATAACACAGATAAATCGTTAATTTCTTGCATAAAAAATCTGATTATTAACATCGCAGTTACCATGGAGATGCGTGGGACTTGTTTCGCGACTGGAGCCCTGACTCGGGGGCAGCAGGGCTCTCCCCCGGACCCCGCGGGGGGTGACGTTCCCCAGAGGGGCGCTGTGGGAGGACACGACGTCGGGCTGGACGTGTGCGAGATAGCTGTAGAGCGGCGACGGCGAATTGGAACGGCTGCTTGCTGTAAAACAATTAGTTGCATGTTTAGTCAACCAATCAGTAAGAGCGGCTGCTTGGTCTAATAATAATTGGCATGCTATTCAACCAATCAGATAAAGAGGCTGCTTGCTGCAAACTAATTACCAACTAACTAACCGCCTATTTTATCGTCTAATCTGCTAATGTCCATATGTCCGCACAGGGAAAATTTAGTTGTATACTAACTCTTCGGTTGGGAGAACTTAGTTCTCAGCTCTCAGTTCTGGTTTCCCATTGCTTCCGCCATCTTAGAACTGGCTCTGGCCCTGCTTTTTACCAGTTCTCAGATCTCAAGAACTCGTTTTCGCTTTAACAATAACTGATCAAATAAATGAGCATGCCTACAAAACTGAGTTCTGAACCGACCCAGATTCAAGAACTCAGTCCTCTGTTCTTTCCAATGAAGCAAGTACTCTTACGCTGGGACTGAGACACGCTGGGCCGAGCCTGAGGTCTAGTCCTGGAGTCTGGGGGAGCACGTGACGTCACGCCCCTGGCGCCTTCTGACGTCATGCCTCTGGCGCCCTCTGACGTCACGCGCCCTTCTCTTCCTGCCTCGCTATTGGTGGATGACTTCCTCTGACGCGCTGCAACAAAAAGTTGGACACAAGGAAAATACAGGTGTTAGAAAACTGAAGGATGATTGAATAAATGGATCCACAATAAATATACTGTATGTTCAAGGAAAAAATGGCACCAGATAAACACTATGCACTATAGTATGCAGTCGCTGTGGTGTAGTGGTTAAGACGTCGGAGGCGAATCGCAGAGACCAGGGTTCAAGTACCCGCGCTTTAAAATATGAAACCGTGGCGTTACAGGCTCTTCAGCAAGGCTGTTAAATGCACAAGTGTTGCTAGCTGATAACCCTGTGCCAGACAATCATCCTTTGCTTGGCGTCAGGATGGAGGATGGGTACCCAGCCATAAAAACCCAGCTCCAGCAGTTCTCACCAGGGTACAAATGTTTTCCCCCGTGTGAAAACACGGCCATTGACAAAATCGACTAAAAAAACGTGTTTTTGCGTTAATTAAGAACATTAAATAAAGAATAATTAATTAAGAGCAAATTAAGAATAATAAAGCATCACGGAAATAAAAATAATAAAAAATATTTTATGTACAAATATCAACAAATATACCATCAGAAGCATGGACCGTAACAAAAATCAGCATTAACCCTTCTAGTGCCGTTAAAAATTGAAGTACAACTACTCTGCACCACTTTAGCGGTGCAAACCATGCAACAGGTTAACAGATTCGACAACAAAAAGGTGGGCAGTTTAGTTTTAGTAGTATATGAATAAACACCACAATAAAACACCTTTTTTTATATATTACAAATGTATCATGAAAGATTTTATTCTAGAAATCTGGTTTTCAAATAAAGTATAGCCTTTCAAATCGGATTGAAATTGAAACCAAGAAAATGAGGGGTTTTGTGATATAATAATTGTCTTGACCTTACAATATATGACAACCAAATAAAGTCTGCGTACGCATGGAGTTGTATTCTCTAGACTGTGTTACGAGCAGGGATTGTACGCGTTCCTGCCCCTGCTTTGATACGTGTTCCTGCCCTTGCTGTAGTATGCCTCCTTGCCTCTGCCGTACTGCCGTTAAAGATGCTGTACGCTCTGTAGACGTTGACCGAATGTTCGAAATCACAGTGTCCGCTAGATCATTGCAACCTGTAAAAAAAGTATGCAAGAATTGCATAAGACTGAACTTAGAATGATTTTTTTAAATTGGGTAGAAGTAAAAAAATTAATACACATATTATATTGCATGATTCGTTGATTCGAATTCTGTTTGGTTAAATTCACTTTGATCCCAGACTCCCAGTGATTCTGAAGGATTCAGGTTTAGGTTTAGCACCGTACCCTAAACTAAACCCTATATCCTACCCTCGCCCTAACGCTAATTATAACCAATATCCAAACCCAACCTCGATTCAAAATCTTAAAAATGTATGAGATCAAAGTGAATGTGACCCAACGGAATTGACAAGATATTGTGTATATCATAAGTTCACCGTATTGTAGGCCTATAGGCCTACTGCTACATGTATGATGCTCAAATACGAGATCTAAAATGCAATTAAAACCCTGTTAAACTGTTTACACTGCCTATTTACAATACAGCAGAAATATTGTTCTGTTATGATGAAGAAGCATATAGACACGACAGCGATGCAAAAAAATGTCTGTACATGGCATGGCTAAAACGACAGCTCCTTAGAGGGAACCGAGTGATTTTTTTATTCCGCAGCTATATTTTCATACAACAGACACACACTCAGCAAACAGAGGGTTTTTTTTTTCCCAGCCCTCCCTTTCATGGTACTTAAATATATTCTATAAGATTCTAATATTATATTACATTATAATATATAATAACACACACACAATATTGTGTGCATAATTTATTGCTTATGATCTTATGATTTAGTTAACGATTTTTATTGTACATATAATTTGCGTGTGCTTCAAGGGCACTTTTATCTCACCATCTGATTCCGAGGGCTGGCCGTCTCAGAGCAAAACGTCCACATCAAGTTTTGTAATTATAAGACCCTTGGAAACGCAGAACCGAGAGCAAAAAAATAAGTATATAGTATTATTTTATTAGATGTATTAGATAAATATTATATTTAGATTTACAAGATACAGATCTTCATAACATCAGAGTACGAATGCTATAATTAAAAGAGCCCTGCTGGACTGTAGTCCTACCGACCTCTGCGCTGCTGCCGTGACGTCATCGTTGACATCATCGGTGACGTCATCGATGGGGTTGTAGTGCCGGTGACACCGGATGAAACATCCCTGTGCAATTACAGATAGCCAATGTCAATGACTTTTGCTCTGAATGTCAAAAAGTCCTTGATACAACGATTCGATGAATGTCACGCCCACTAGGCCAGTGAAAAAATACCTATTGGCACTAGGAAAAAATTACAGGTACAATACACATAGGCTTTTTAGTTGGCTTCAAGGGACTGAGCGTCGCGGCGTTTATGACGCTAGAAAATTTAACTCAGACGCCAAAAATGAACCGGACACCGGCGTCCTTACAAGCCAGATTCCAAAGTTCTCAGCGTCGCTGCAATTCTATTACATGCATGCCGGGTCTTGGCGTCTGAACGCTGGAAAAAAACTTAATGGAGCCCCTAAGTCCAGGGCCGTAGCGTGACCATTCTCAGCGCGGGGGCAAGAATTTTAGCAGGGAGGGACAAACAATACATGCCAATATTAACTTTTCTGAGAGCAGGGGAGGCAGAGACCCCAGCAGGGGAGGAGCAATGCCCCCCCTAACCCCCCCTCCACGCTACGCCCCTGCGTAAGTCTAACCTATGCACTGCAGCAGTCTTGACCGGACGAACGATGCCAACGGAAGCGAGATCGCGTGAAGCCAGGCCGGTTGAAGCCAGGCCGGTGGAATCCAGGCCGGTAGAAGCCAGGCCGGTGCAAGCTTGCATTCCTTCCATCAGTTGTTTCTGCCTGGTGGGATCGAGTGAGCGAAGCAGGGACTCGGCCTGCGGCTCGAAGTGAGCGCGGAACGCGTGAAACGCTCTGCAATATGTCATCGACTTCTTAGGGTCTCTTTCAATCATGCATATCTTGCATGCAATTTTGCATGCAATGTTGCATGCAGCCGTGTTAAGACGGACGGACGACCGTTGTCATGACAACGATTTTCATAACTGGGTTTAATGCACGGCTTGCTCCCTAACTGGGTTTCATGCATGGTTTATTCCTTAACTGGGTTTCGTGCATGGTTTGCATGAAACCCAGTTAAGAACATTGTACATTGTGATTTGCTTACCATGGTTGCATGTAAAATTACATGTAAATTGTATGCAAAATATGCATCGTGCAAAGGAGGCCTTATTCTTCTTTTTGAAATTTAAAGACCGCGCGTGAGCAACGAAGACTATTACAATTGGTTTCTGTGCAAGATGGCCGCCACAAAACCGCTCCCCCTTCTTTTGTTGCCTTTTACGACTCGCCCAGGGGGCTCTGGCAGTCTGGCTGCAAGTCAATTCTTTGTTCCCCGACTTGCTGGGGTGAAATGTCATGTCGTGAGCGATGACATGATAACGTCTTTATTGATAGCATGTCATCAGTGCATCTGCTGTTGCAGTTGTAAGTTCAGATAGGGCTGACATCGGCACAGGGGGTGAAATCCCCTCCCCCCCCAACAAGAAGAAACATGAGAGAGACAATGCCCAGCCACCCCCCAGAAAAATGTGAATTAGCTCCACCAAGAAAATTCAGTGCGGGGGGTGCTGGAGGGGCTAATCCGTACAAAATAGAAAGCTTGAGCATAGGCCTGCAAGATGTGATATGGTAAGAGTGGGTCCAAAAGTGAGCATATAAAATGTTACAACTTGTAGAAAATGAAGACCCTGGCGTTTCAAGACGACAAAACGCCTGGGTTTTGGCGTCTGGATGCCAGAATAAAATAGCTCAATGCCCTGCTTCTAGCCGCTTCTAACTCGGCGTGCAACCCTGAAAGAGTCTGCAATTCATTTTATGATGACGTTTTTCGATCGCAAATAAATTATCGCTTATAATGCCGCACACCTTTTGGTCAAAAACGAAGAAAGTTTACTGTGGCGTTGGTTTTCTCTACAGACGTTTGTCCTTAACGACAAAACTTTCTTAGTTTTGACCAAAAGGTGTGCAGACACTTTTAGGCTACTTCTAGTAAGCATACACCATAATTAAAATATTCAACTGTGACGATTTATAAGTTGTTTTTCTGTGGCTATTTATGTAATAATTATATAGATAAACCTGACTAAATAGACCAAATAGATGACTAGGAATATATGAATGCTGCATAATGATAAACAGAAGAAAGGAAAAACTGGATTGAACATGTAATGAGAGGAGCGGCTTTGTTGTGAGAGGCGATGGAGGGAAAAATGGAGGGTAAAAGAGGACCGGGAAGGCCACGTATCTGAATGATGAACGACCTGCTTGAGAAAGGAATCGTATGCGGATATGCAGAGAAGGGCTGAAGATCGGATAAGGTGGAAGGTTTGGACACCAAAGACCTGCTATTTGCAGAGCACTGAAGAGAGAGATGTGAATGCCTGGACAAATCAGGCCAGTATTGTTATGCAGGGTAGCGACGACCAGCGTAGTGTAACGGACACCGAAAATTTAACGAAGCTAAAATTGTTATAAATTAAGTAAATAAAAATTGGCATAACGATATTTCATCCAGAGATTTGTGCACGACTAACAACAATTAATTGCATAAATCAATCAAATATTTTGATCATCTATATCTCATCTATATCTCATTTCCCATGAAAATATCGGAATCAGAGTCGTCACTTTGAAGTTTGAACTTCATAAATTTTCACATGATTGCAGTTATATATAACACATGTATCACATGTACTGCATCATGACATGTATTGTATTATCACATCACATGTATTGTATAGCACACATACATTTTCACATGATTGCAGCATATATTTGGAGTCACGCTGTTTGTCCTCTGGTTAATTAATCCCCTGCAGGCTGGGGAACAAAGAATTGGCTTGCAGCCCACAGCTTCCCGGGAGAGTCGTAAAAGGCAACTAAAGAAGGGGGAGCGGTTCAGTACCGGCTCTCTGCACAGAATCGGACTGTATAATAGTCTTTGTGCTACACACAAGGACTATATATGCCTAAACTACAACAAACAACACAAAATCTGGTTAATTAAGTGTTTGGAATAGATTTGAAAACCGAAGGCTAAGCTTCTGCGTATAATAAAGTTTACTAAAAATATAAGACCACGGAGTTTGAAAAAAAATCTTCCTATTTATTTATAGGGCTCACTGATTAGAGCTGATTAGGGAAGCAGACAAAGAAACGCTAGCGGTTCTAATTCTTCTTCTCAGCGTGTGAACATAAGAGTGGATTCTATAGTCATACCTTTGCTCCCACCTTTACCTCTAGATTAGCCTAGGAGACAATTTTACAGCAGCCCATAACTGCCATTCAAAATAACTCTTTGCTTAGTCCATTTGAATTGATATACGACGTCATTGAATTAAGAGGACTTCATAGTATTTCTAGCAAAATAACTTTCCGTTCAAACTGAATTCATATTAACCTCATTTCTTGTGGGAATTTTTATTTTGTTTTTTACTGATAAATATTATTGCGAGTTTTTCGAATGACAGTGAAGGGCTGCCGTTAAATGTATCTAAAATCTGTTCCATAGCAAGAACTTTGCTTTGCCGGGCGTAAAGGTACGTCGATAAGACACGCTAAGGCTTCTGTTGGCTTTCGTGGTGGAGTCCACGACGTCATAAAATGTGAAAAAAATTGAATACCGCTGTCAAAAATAAAGCCCTGGCGTCTTTGTGCCACAAAATACTAAGTACTTGGCGTCTGGGTGCCAGAAGAAATATTTGTAATAATTGCCCCAGCTAGCACGCCTACGCTATGCCTAAGTAATGCCTAAGGTACGTGTCTCCACCCAGGCTGGTATCCTAAAATAACATTAAGAACAGCAAAAAGATGAACTACTAACTTTCTCGCACAGTGTCGCGCCTTCGAGTCCGCGTCAGTGAGCGCGCGCTTGATGACGTCATGCAGCGTGGTGACGTGCTTCTCTAGCGCGGACGTGGGCCAGGCACCGAGCAGCAGGTTTAAATACTCACAGCACTGCCTGCAGGCACACAATAGCATTGTTGGTCTGTTAGTATCTTATCATTTTTATAAGAATGTAAAAATTTCTATTCTTGAAATTTACGGGCAACAGCTAAATGTACAGGAAATTTTGCTGCACGTTATTTGATCGGTTTGGCCTCAAACAAATTTTGCTGCACTTAATTTTCACATTCGAGGGCGCGCATTATAAACAGCTTCTGCAGAGTTATTTCTGCGCCTGTTATTTCACCTAGTTTTGCTGAACAGCGAGATTAAAAAAAATTAGGCCTACACGCACACGAAAATTTCACGTTAAGCTAACAGCATTGGCTTTATTAATCAATCAATTTACTATTGAATTCAAATTTACCATTGAATTCAAATTTACTATTGAATTCAAATTTACTATTGAATTCAAATTTACTATTACTATTTATTACTTTACTATTACTATTTACTATTCAATTTACTGTAAAACACAAAGTTTTCGCATGCATGTCATTTTCGCGAATTTCGCGATTCGGTAAAACTCGCGAGAATTACATGCAGCATATTAAAGCTGCTGTAGGTATTTATAACGGGCAGTCCTCAAAAAAGCAAAAATTAAGTGCAGCAAAATTTCTGGGAGGCCAAACCTTGAAAATAACATGCAGCTAAAATTTCATGTTTTACAGGATTGTCATAATTTTTGCTCAAATATTCTCGAGAACAGTGAGATTATATAGCACACTATATAGAAAGAAACGAACAAGAATCTATGGAGAATGGGGATGTAAGAGATGATGAATAATGATACCTGTTTATTACAAGATCAGGGGCCTGTTTCTCAAACATCTTAGGAAAATTTTATTCTTAGGAAGTTCTTAAGAAAATCTTAAGCAAATTTTATGATTTGTTTTTGAAAACTCTGCACTGCTACACGCTCCAAATCATGGCGTCGTGGCTGAATGGATCAAATTTTTTTCAAATCTGATTTAGGATTGCGCTTAGGCATAAATTTAAGGAAACTCTAAGGACAGGCTCCTGATCATTAGATGTAAACCCTACAGTAACAATCGTCGCCAGATCCAGATAATTTATTAGGCTATTCTAATTGGCGTCAGGAGGCACGTAAAAACTCAGATTCGGCTATCCCAAAAAGAGCAAATTCTTCTATACCAATATACGACATGTAGTCACATGGGTAAAAAATGATATATAGAAGGCGATTAGTCTTCATGTGATTGACTTCATGCTCATAAAACAAAGTAGAAAGATTGCGACTATCAGGAACAAAATGAGTTTTTTCGACGCTTACCGACGGATCACGTTTGACTTCGATGAGAGGTTGACAGTGATTATCGGAATGAGACGCGAGACGTGCGTGTGCTGGAAACAAAAACAAAAATTAGTTTTTTAAACGTGCATAGAGATAATATTTCATGTAAAAAGTGTTCATGTTCAATATGCAGTAAGACTAAATAATGCCTAACACGTAAAAGGGGCACTGCAAAATTCGCAAGCAATGTTATAAATCTTTAATATGCTAAATCTTAAGAAAGTAATCTTAAATACCGCAAAACACAAAGTTTTCACACGCATGTAATTTGGCAAATTTTGAGAATGGAGCAAATTTGCTAAAATTACATGCAGCAAAAATAAGGCTCTAGAAGCTATATAATTGGCTGTCCTAAAAAACTCCAAAAATAAGGTCGAGTTTTTCCATCTAGTGTTAAAATTTTATCCGAGATTTATTCTGCAAAAACCAATAGCATGGCGTTAACCATAGATCAAGCGTTCAGCGCACTCATTGGGTGTGGTGACGTCATGACCTCGGATTTAATTTTAACACTTGATAGAAAAACTCGGCCTAAGTGCAGCTAAATTTCTTAGAAGTAAAACCCATAAAACAACACGCGGCAAAAATTTCGTGTTTTGCAGTACATGATGGTGTAATTGATGACTAAATGTGCTCGCTCCCAGCTAGCTGTCCGCCGCACAGCAACACTATAACTTGTGCACACAAGCAGCGGGGTAGTCAATTTGAAATGCTCACAACTTTGGAACTGAACGACAGAATTTCATGAAACCTGGCAAAGATATTTATATTAGATGGCTAATTATAAGTCTAAAATTTAACCACTGTAGAATGTAGGCTATATATATATTTATATTGAATTAGTTTTACACAAAAACGCAAGCGGGGCCGTTTTTTGGCCCACCCTGCATGCTGGATCTACGAGTTGCCAAAATTGCCAAAAAAGCATTTTTTGGCAAGTGATGAATATTTTCTTCATTTGGCAAAAGCCGTTGGCGAATTATTTATTCATCAATTGTCCTTTGAAGTTCAATAACGTATGGTACTGCAGTGATGAACAGAACAATGAACCAATATACTTTGATGCACGAGAAAAGATGGCTGAAAGAATTGATTTTGCGAAAATAGTAAGACCTGGTGAAAAAAAATCTTTGGCTAAATTTCTGGCGAATTTTTGGGGGACCCGGAACAGGGTTGTATGTTGTGTTAGGGTTTTGTGAAATAGATCGTAATAGGCTGCGTTGTTGTGGCCCTCGGGTCATTCTCAAGAACCAGCGGGTACAGTTCAGTGACCCATATGATAAAGTTTAGTGACTCATGTGATAAAGTTTAGTGACTCATATGATAAAGTTTAGTGACCGATATGATAAAGTTTAGTGACCGATATGATAAAGTTTGGTGACCGATATGATAAAGTTCAGTGACTTGTATGATTAAGTTTAGAGACCTGTATGATAAAGCAGATGGCGACTGCTGCCGAGGATGCTATGATGCGAGCTGAGTTTGGCAACATGGAGACGAGCGCTGGGAGCACAGCCTCCGCACAGTGACCAAATTCTCTTCCCAGCTCCCGCGCCACGTAACTACACAAGTTGGGTAATATGGATACAAGAGCTGGGAGAACTGCATGATGCATCCTCACAGTAGCCAAACTGCCTCCCCACAATAGCCAAACTGCCTCCCCACAATAGCCAAACTGCCTCCCCATAATAGCCAAACTGCCTCCCCAGTCCCCAGCTTTCGCGCCAAGTAACTACAAATGTTGTATAACATAGGCCTACATGTATATACATGTAAGGGAGCTTGGGGCACTGCAGCTCCCGCGCCGTGTAACTACACAAGTTTGGCAGCATGGAATGAAGCATGGAATTCATATTTAGGCCTATTTCATGTTTGACATGAAATTTTCGCGTGCATTTAATTTTGGCGAATTTTGCATATCGTCAAAAATCACAAAAATTACTCTTAAAATAAATCTGCATAAGCAATGGACATACCACCAAGAATGCAAAAATAAAGTCCAGCAAAATTTTTAAGGAGAAAATCACCAAAAAAAGCAAATCGCCAAAAAAAGTAAGCAAAAATGTCAGATTTGATAGCAACCGCAGTGATATCAGTAACATCAGTGAAGCCAGATCTGATACTACCTGGATTCGCATTGCAATTAGCTAATTTGCATACAAATTTGACCCCTTTTGCAAATTAAACACAAAACTGATTTGCAGTGTTTTTGAATCAAAGATTCGGCCTAGGCTTAGCCTATAGCTAAGCTCGATCTAAATAAAAATCCCTTCATATAATATACGGTTGCAATTGCTACAGCCCACATATATATTATTTGGATAAAAAGTCTAAAAATTAAATAATAACAATAATAATAATTTTTGCTTCTGACATCTACTCTAATGCGTTACAGGCTGTAACGACGGAAAAACTGTTAATAAATATTTTGGGCTCAAATTCAAGCCTGAGTGAAGTTAACTAATTCATTCAACAAAACTCAGTAAAGCCCTTGCAACTGACGCGATGGTGACACAGGCCTCCCTGACGACAGCCGACCGCAGGTCACGCACCGACAGCTGCAGCGAGTGCTCGAGGCTCGTCAAGCCCGAGAGGAACTCTGGGTAATCCAGCGCGCCAGCCAATAGCAGCGAACGGAGCTCCTTGAGCTGCACACGCAACAGCCAATTGGGGTTGATCACGCAAAATTTGTGAATAATTCAAATTATATGCATAGTTACATTGGAAAGTCCGTGTACAAAACTACTCTTCATCTTTTGTTCTAGTGGTTATGTTAATAGAGCTAAAATGTAAAATCTGATCACCCAGCAAATGAAGTTGCTGCTTAGTATAATTATACTGGGATCAATATACTGGGATCAGTAACTACTACTGCTAATGAGCATTACACAGTAAGTAAGTGTAGATGGGCTAGTAAAATATACACAGGCCCAGCGGTCCAAAAATTAGGCCACTTTAAGCTTTTCACATACTATGGCCATACCGATGACACTGAGATCTATTTTGGCATCGCGTTTTGGAAACGATTTCACTGGTCACACGGATTCCCCGGGCAGCAACACGGCGGCCGAAGACAATGAACTGTTGTCTGTGGGCTCCAAATTTCCAATTTTCTACTAAATATTACAATTAGTAGATAATATTACAATAAATGGGATATTTATGAATTTAGCCTACTTATGAAATTAGTAGGAATAAATAATCCATGCTAAATCGAGTCGGGTGCATACGGCAGTGACGCGCTTGGTCCAGTCGTTGTTTGAGTCAGCCAGGACGTCATTGATCCTCGTCAGTCGGTCCGTAACTTCCTTCGACGAAC
Organism: Chamaedrilus cognettii; assembly: GCA_034695025.1. Lineage (NCBI taxonomy): Eukaryota > Metazoa > Annelida > Clitellata > Enchytraeida > Enchytraeidae > Chamaedrilus > Chamaedrilus cognettii. Next base: position 305 of record JAQIWG010002430.1, on the reverse strand, counting down.
TGATCTGTGAGAGAACACGGATCAAATCAATTACATGGAGCTCTCCCTCTCTCCCTCTCTAGTGTGCTGCCGCGTAGCAGGTCCCTGGCATCCAACTTTTTCACTTTTTTTGGTGCGTTACAAGTGCAGTTTACATACATGTACATTAGGGTGGTCCCATCTAGAATGACAAAAATTAACCTGTTCTGTCTGCTTTCTCCAACCCACCATTTGTTTCACTTGGTATACAAATAATATATTCAAAATTTTATTAAGTTTGAGCAATATTTAGGACTTGCACAACCCTTGTGAAGATTTACATTATC
>JAQIWG010002429.1:0-20421 GCA_034695025.1 Chamaedrilus cognettii | reverse complement strand
TACATGTACACAATTGTACCTGACAATGCTGATGAACATGAAATGAAAATGAAACTGTAAACGCTGATAGCATAGGAGATTAAGCACCCTGCGTAGTAGTGTAGTAACAACAACTATTACAGTACGGTTCAGCACCTCGGGGCCAGGCAAAGAATCGCTCCCCTATCTTTAATTGCATCCTACAACATGCACGGAGAGATCTGGGTTACAAACAAATTCTTTTTTGACCCCGGTCTGCATGCAGTAGTTCATACAACCGTTTGCTCAATCCATCTTCGATAAAAATTTACTATATTTATCATTAAAGATTGCTCAATTAAAACAGCTTTATGAAACATGATCAGGATCGCAAAATATCTCAAATTGACAAGGGAAAATATGTTAAATAAGAGAAAAATGAATGCCGGTGCCTACCGGCGTATGCTTCTGGTCGGAGCTGACTGGCTGGCTGTCAGTCTGCCAGTCAGTGTCAAGCTGGTGGATGTCAGTCTGAATGTCAGTGACACAGTGCAGCAGACACTGGTGTCGCGCTACGATCTTCTTCGCTTCTCTCAAGAACTCGACAGGGTCGCGAGCGCGTACTCCAACCTGACACAACGGCACATATTTCTTGCAACACCTGATGACTATCAATAGCGGCCTGTTAATTACTTTACTAAGCAACGACTAGGTTATGGAGAACTGCAAAACATAATTTCTTGACAATAGCAGCCGAAAATAGCTTGTTGATTCTTTATCTGAAGGTGGGATACGGAGAAGAGACAGCGACACAAAACAAAGGACAATTGAATAAATGGATGTCACTGTGTCATACAGACCACAGCACCATGCCACACAGTCTACAGACCTCAATGAGGCGTTGGCGCAGCTGTTTCACGCTGTCAGTCTGCAGTGCGCCCACGCTCTGCTCGAGGGCGAGCCTCTCTCGCTCTAGGCGGGCTTTCCTCGCCTGCACGCCAACCATCAACATCAAACACTAAACTCAAGAGCGAGCCTCTCCTGCTTTAGGCGAGCTTTCCTCGCCTACACGCCAACCATCAACATCACACACTTCACTCAATCCGTGCTATGTAATTGAAGGGCTTAGAGCACGTACTGTATAATGTCTCACTACCGCATTTTATTACTCAATTTTCTACAGTTGATCAATTTATTACAATATTAGCGCTCCGGTATGGCATAGACTTTTAGTCGCCCTGTTGATAATCACGCAATTTTAAATACTGCTCTGTTGCAACATCCACTAATAAATGAAGAGAAGACAATATTGTTCTGTTGTACAATGCAATAAAAAATAAAGGGCATGCCACAATCTAAAGTCACACCTTTTCAAACTCAATCTGTCGTTGAACGTCATCTCTGCAGGCTGGGTTGCGCATAAATTTCATATATTGCATAAACTGGGCTTGATATGACTCTGAAAGACACAGAATGCTAGCAAATTAAACTGATCAGAGATAAAATCAAGAACAAATTCAAAATTCTGTTCGCAATGCTTTGATTCACTTCAAAATGGAATGAATGACAAATAATAAAACAAATTCTACGCACCCAGAAAAATGTAAAAAATATATCGAAGCTTTCGCAAAGCAACTGTTCAAAGATCTGATTTATCTCACATGTTTATTAACAATGCATAGATTATGCATATGCAATGCATATATTAACAAAGATTTCTTATGCAAAGACTGACATTTCGACCGGCGCGATCAGTGATCAGGTAGTCCAATTTAGTCTGTGACCAGTATTTATAATGTTGAAACAAGTTGTTTGTTTTGCTCCTTGTTGTGCAGGATTTAGTTGATAAAACTAAAAAAAAATGAAGCTCATTTTTATCGTGTAATCTGTTAATGTCCATGCTTTCACACAGGTTTACACGTTTTTGCCCGCCCTCATGAGGGCAGGCCAATAATAATTGATAAAAACATAATAACAAATGAACAAGTCCCCATTTTAGATGAAGAATTTTTCTTTCACTGGATAGTAGAGATACACAACTGTATATTTCTGTGTGTCTTGACTGCGTTGAAAAGAAACAGCTCTTTCATCGCCCGTCATTCTCAGAACTGCTAGCGTGAAACATGCGTACTGAGTAGTGTCTGCAGGGCAGGGGGAACTTCCTCCTCTTCTTCTAGGGGGGGAAAGCGAGTGAGCTTCTGCTCCAGGGGGCGACGAGCGCTCGCCATTCTCTTGTCGTTAAACGATTCACTGCTCCCCTCACTCAACCCTGTACAAGCGCAGCATTGATGCTCAAATATGTAATTTACCAACAGACAATCAACGATGTAATCTACCAACAGATAATCAAAGATTTAATCTACCAACAGATGCTCAAAGATGTCATTTAGCAAACAACAGCAGATATAATCAGCTACATAACTGCATGCAAAGTAGTCTTCTTCCAAAAAATTATAAAAACCACAATGCAATTTCAAATTTTAATATAATTATTACAATTTTTTTTTTTTTTTTAGAAACGCACCGCTTGGCTCTGGCCACTATGTATACACTGCTCCATTCTTAGAAATCTATCCTACACACATCCAAAACCTAACCCTAATCTGAACCTAAAATTATTTTTTGGGGTTTAAATTTTCAAAATGGAACAGCGCTAGTATTTCGTGACACTGTACAACGGAAGGAATCATTTGCACCCTGGGTACGAGTCAAAAATACCCATGCTGAAATGGCACCAGCATCGCAGACTTAGAAAGTTGGATTGGTTAGGGGCTTGAGAATAACCCCAGAGGGCTACTCAAGGGTCAAAATTCAAACTGATTGATTTAACTAATTCAAAAGATCTCGATAAAGCATAAAGAATGAAACAACGGCTGATTTTTTCAACTAAAAATAATTCACATAGAAAGTAAACAACTGCATGGAAAGCAGTTTTCTTCAAAACAATAAAAAAAAGCAACAAATCAATTTCAATTTAAAAATAACTGCAACGAAAAAAAGAGAATATAGGAGCGACTGACTGACCTAACGACATGGCCTGTGCGTGCTTGTGAAAAATATCGAGAGCACTCATAGTGGCGGCGGACACTTTGACTTTTGTCTTCTTCGCTGTGATTACCTTCCTTGTGCCTGGCGGAGACGCAAAACATCGATGACTAGGGATTGTGTGCTCTTTCGATCTTTCTATTACTTGAAGTACGTCAGTATAAAGACAATAAATATTAAAGGAAAACGCACTGACATTCGGGAAAACTTCATGACAATCTATTAGTCATGCAAATCTCAAATACAAGAGAAAAGTAATTTGCGCAAAAAAATTATGTACAAATAAATAGATCTATTTGAAGCATAATCAAATTTTCTAAAGAAACATTTATAGCTAAATATTAAGTAACGGATAAAAAGCTGGATAATAATAAAATTAGCGTCACTAATTTATTGTGCGCCACAATATGAATTCATGTATTTAATGAGGTCTATTTACACAGGATTTTAAGAAAAGATACTTCATTATAAAAATAAAAGATTAAAGTGAGATACTGCTAATGAATGAAAGTGCCGACAACAAGAAAGTAAACTAGTAATGAGAGAGCAAGGTCTGTGGATCATCAAGATTTCAAATCATCCCTCACCTCTTTTAATTTTTGAGCGTTGCTTAATTCTCTCCGAACGTGACTCCTCAACGCTGCCACGCGCTCTACTTTCATTCTGAATATCAAACAGACAGAACAATAGAGGAAGATTGTAATCCTTATGATTGAATAAAAAGAATATTTAATTTATCTGTATGCAGCCAACACCCGCTCAAGCGGGTGTTCGCAAAAAAACAAAATAATATACCGCAACTGTACCAAATAACATATTTTAATTCAAACATGAAATCAGCTCAACAGAAAATCTGGCATCAAGGCGCATCAACATTTTTCATCAGAACTCTCAATAAGAACACCATGCGCAAACAACATTATAAAACTATAGGGCTTGCATTAACCTGATCACGATTGAATTTGAAAATGATTTCTTAACTCTCCCAAAAGATACAATGAAGGGAATGAACAAATATCAGGTATACTATATTGTCCCCTGCAGGTCGGGAAACAAAGAATTGACCTGCAGCCCAGATCTCCCTGGGCAAGTCAAAAAGGCGACTTAATAGGGGGGGACAGTTCTGTGCGTGGTAAAGCCGAGGCATAGGCACAGAACCGGACTGTAATAGTCTTCGTTACTACACACGGTCCTTAAACTTGCAGGGGAAGAAGAACGAATATACAACTAAAAATTAAGCCATATAGAGCGCGTATACATAACTGCATGAAAATCATGCTTTTCTACTAAAATCAGAAACAAAATCAGTGGGCTCACATGTTTAGCATCCCCCCGGAGGGGTTGAGCTCGGAGCTCCTTGGGCGCCTCGTGGTGCTTGGCGTGCTTCGTCCACTGCTGGCGCGTGATGCGCCCCACAAACCCGTCGATGTGTTTGATGGTCGAGCGCAGCTTCTTCCTGCAACCGGCGCTGAGAGAGAGACTGCTGTGCGCCGACATCGTCTTCAAACCCAGTCTCAGGCTGCTTCCACTAACGCGCTCCTTCTACCACCAACAGAATACGTCCATTTTAAAACGCTTAGTTTAGTGTCGCTAGCTGCTAACCCCGTACCAGATAATTATTTATTTGGTTGGTGTTAGGAAGGGCATCACATCCTCGGGACATAGTTAAACCTATCCTAGAAACATAGTTAAACCTAAATATGAGTAAAAACAATTTGTTAATAGATGATATCACAATAGGATGACAAAACTTTAAATACTCCGCGGTTAGTAAATCATAGCCAGCGGCCTTATCAAGTTCCCTTATTGCCCTACCGATGGATTCAACATTAACCACTCCCTCGGGGCACAAAGGTGCCCCCTGGTACTTGGAAAGTCTCTCCAGAAAAATTCCCTTTTCACTGACAGCATTAGCTGCTTGTGACTCTTTTGGCCTACAAGTTTTAGAAAACACATCAGCAAATCTATTTGCAGTGCAAGTATCATCAGATAAACCATCTATGCAATTTGCAGATCTCAATTTAGTACCGAACTTTTTATTCCAAAGTTTTCAAAAAGAGATTTAATCGCTCTCAATCAATAGGTTTTGAAGTGATTTAGAGGTCTCTGATGAGTACTTATTTTTATTGTCCGCAATGCGTTTTCTATACATAGCCTTAGCCTTTTGTTTTTCTATGGATATAGGACCCTGGCGCGGCCGTCCTGCATCCACCCAGATGCGGAGGGTCTCAATAGAGCTGGATTTAAAAATATCTAAAGAATCATCCCACCAGCCCTTACGAAAATTCTTGTGTGTTATCAGCACAATTTCATTAGCCGATAGCAACAACGCTCCAACAATTTCTAAGTAAATTTCATCAATTGCGGCTTTGCTTATCACAGTGTCTATAGATTCCATGTTGTTTTTTGACAACTTATCCAGTTTATCGTGTAATACTGCGAAGTTACTTCCAGTATTTTCATAGAATTTTTGCACGTTATGACGCAACCAATTATGCAAAATGTAGTTATTTCTCGCCGGAGGCATCAAACTTTTTGCAAGATTGGATACACCCGTGTGGCAAAAAGATTTAATTTCGATTAGGAGGTGGTCAGACAGATTAACAACCAAATCAAGAACTCGATAGCTAGACAGCCAGCAAGAATTCGGAACCAGAAAATAATCAATGAGACTACGATGCTTCAAGGATTCATGATAGTAGGAATAGTTTAAATTGGCCCGCACTAATTTGTTACATAGGCTAAGCGACCAAAGATTCTTCAGTTTATTTAGCAATACTGATGATTTGCTTTGCGAATCAAAATCTAAATTAAAATCACCACCGAGGATAATAATAGGATCATTCACACATGAGCTGCCAACTCAACTTCTGCTTGAAGTTCCGTTAACAATTCCACCAGCTTGCATTCATCCTCATCATTAGTGATGAAAGGTAAATATACATTTATCGACGCAAGATTTTTCAGAATGAGTAGAACAAAACGGTCACTGAACTTAGTACAAGTCACATATTTACGCATATATGACTTAATTAGCGTAGATACTCCACCGAAAGGACGTCCTCGAAGAATACCAGAACTAACTGCTTTTTCCATTGCAGATTTTCCAAAACTGGAGTAAACTGGGCTAAAATTATTAATTTTATGCGTGTTGGCTGGGGTGAGCCAGCACTCCTGAGTAAAACTGATGCGTGGAGGATCGGGCTGCTTTGACAGAAAGGAATTATAGTTGACGCCATTGTGGGTAACAAGCATTAATCGCTGTTCGCTGACGCCCTAGATGGCATAATAGCTGTGGCTATGAGCATACTGTGCTCTAACACAGCGACCGACAGCGTCGGCCTAGTTAAATTAGTCACCAGGCTAGGCTCAGCAGCCAATGTGACTAAGGGCATAGCCAGTGTCTCTGGCGCAGTGGTTTTGAGCCCCTCAATTTCATTTGCCCCGCTCGTACTTTCAATACACTCGATCTCCATGTGTATCTCCTTGGCAGCAGCTCCGTGACGTTCTGTACCGACCGATATGTTTCGAGATGGCGGCTGAATGACCTCATGAAACACACAGCATCCGAATTATTTTCATCAAATTCCCCCCGATGGGGCAACTGGAGTTGCTTCCCGTTGCCCCCTTTTCCCATCATCCCCATGTTGCCCCCCGTGACCCTCCCTCTCTTGCTCCCCCTCTTGGTCTCGCTTCCCCGTGTACCGTCCAGCCCCAGTGGTGTCACCCCAACAAGGCTTCCAGAGTCGTATAATAACGCGGCTCGGACAAGCGCTCGGGTTCATAATTGTGTTACTCGCCGTCGTCGGCACGGCCAGCTTAAACGACCTAGTAGTTGCGTCATCAGAAGAAATGTCAAAACAGAACAAAACCTTGACCCACATTTCTGCGCAATGTCGCCGAATGTCATTTACTGAATAATTCATTGCAATATTGCTTACACAGAAAGTTGCTTTTTCCACATAGTTCGATCGATCCCCTGCCCTTAGTATTGTCAGGCGGGTTGAATTTTCCACGATTCTCGCAGGCGAACCTACTACGGCGGGGTGCACATTTGGGGCTTTGTTTGCCACAGCACTAGCAGTGTGTGGTCTAGTGGCAGCTTCACTATAACTCAGCACCTCCGACGCCCCCAAATTTAATCTCTTGGTATTTCGTCCTTCAGAGGCAACCGCCTCCCCCCCTTCCACAAGTTCAACATCTCCCGGCGATCGATTTTTCCGCTTCGCATTTTTCTTTGTAATTGCCTCGATGAAAGGGGCCGTGTTGATATCAGAGTCCGAGTCATTGTGTACAGCCGATTCAGAAACGGCTGAGCCTCAAGTTTTTGTGTCCATAGCGCCTGAGTAGCCAGGCTGTGGTTCCACTTGAGTGAGCGCAGTAACCGCCAGGCCGCTTGACTGCCCGACGACACTGACCTCGCTTACATTGTTGACCAATAGGGCGTGAGGTGCAGCATGGCTGAAGGCTCGGTGGTTAGAGATTCGATTGGCTGTTTGAGAACGTGTGAGTGACGCGGGGTATTTCCCACACATCGCGCGCATTTCATGAATGGCCGACACCACTGACTTCATATTATCAGACTGAATGTTAGATGCGTACAGGCCAACATCCATTGCAGACTTAACTAAACCCAGAATGTCAGCTATATAATCCAGTTTAGTCCAAAGAATCGCCAGATCACCCTCAACCAGCCGCACAGCAGGCAGCCGGTCTGGATCACTGGCCACGAACAAGTTCATCCTTGTCAGGAGCTGTCGCTCATCCAACAGAGTCAAGGCTGTCAACATATCCTTAAGATCAAGCAGTCCGCTGCCACTGCTTTCGCGCCGACGACGGCCAATCTTTGGAAAACCATCCAACTGCAGAGTAGTTACCTCACCAAGGAGCAAATTCTTCGCGGTGAATCAGATGAGTAGAAATCAACTACCAGAGATTTTAGTGACCTAGACGCCAGTTTATGCACTTTATTTGTTAAGAAACAAACAGTTATTAACGACGACATTTCTAGCTGTTGCTATCTTTGCCAGCGCTCACACTTTCTCTAAATATATTATATACTTTGTTCCCTAGTTTGCAGGGGACTGTCGTACCTGAAGATGCTGACGATGCATGCCGTTGCGCATGTTGTGATGTTCTGTCCTCGACGTCTCCTTCTGCTTCTCATCGACCGCCTTATTGCGACAACTCTGCTCTCGGCGCTCCTTCTTCAATTTGCGGAAATATTCCTCCAGCTAGACAGAAAGCAACAACACAGAGTTTCCTGTACTTCTACTAAGCTGATGAAAATCACTGTCATACACACAAATCAGATTTGACATTGTCCGGGCAAAATCATTGCAAGCATATGGTATCATCGATGAAAGGCACAACATTACGTCATAATTAAAGCTAAGCTCGTACTTCAAACAGAATAAAAGTGAATACACACAGCGTCATAGTTGCTGACAAAACTGAGGCTTGATCAACAAACAATGATAAATGATAAATACATGATAAATATATGACAAATTTCGAGCGCTGCTAATCATAAACTCTATGCACTTTCACAACGTTAGAGCCAACATTTAGTACAAAACTACAAAATTCTACAAGATCAATAGGCAGCATTCCATAGGACGCTGCCGGTCCCACTGTTATACGCACAGAGGACCGGTCGATGGAGTGGATGAAGTAGGTGAAGGGCTTGTCGGTCCAGGACACAGCCGAGGGCAAGGCAGACAGCTCCTGCACCTTCATTATCGTACCAATATCTGGGTAAAACAAAACACTGTCAAGCTTCATATTCATACCAATATCTAGGTAAAACACAACACCGCCAAGCTTCTTATTCGTACCAATATCTTGATAAAACACAACACCGCCAAGCTTCTTATCGTACCAATATTTGGATAAAACACAACACCGCCAAGCTTCTTATTCGTACCAATATCTGGGTAAAAAACAACACCGCAAGCTGCTTATCGTACCAATATCTTGGCAAAACACAACACCACCAAGCTTCTTATTCGTACCAATATCTGGACAACAAGCCACACTGCCAGGCTTGTTGGCTTACATCACAGTATCACACAAGAAAGGCAGAGTTGCCTCCACGTTACTATACAAAAGACAAATCTGAAAACCATTCTAAAAATTAATATAACAGGACAGAAGTCAGTTGGTAGCTACTAGCAACAATCACACATTAAAATAGGCCTAGAGTTGATAAGAGTTAACTATTTCGTCAACTATGTCAACTCTATCACCTGATATGGTGAATTTCACGGCAATTTAGCTCACATTTCAACCAAACGTTTATTTAAGTTTCTATTTCTTCATTGTGTTCTGCCTCGATGGTGAAAAAAGATTTATATATAAGTCAAATGCAGGTTTAAATAGAGATTCATGATTGAAAGAAACTGAAAGATAATTTGTTGAAGTACCGTACTCAAATCTCATTTCACTGAAAGCAAGGCATGTAAAGCCATGCTTTGTTCAAGCACAAGCCACTGAATCAAACAGCAGACAGAAAGTAACACACCAGTCAGATTTCTCTCCGTGATGTGAAAGTTGAGAGGACAGAATGCCTTTGACGACACAATGCGCGCCCCCTCCTTCATGTTCGCAAATCTGATTTTGAGCTGCAGCAGAATGGCAATGCCAGCGTGCCATGTTCGCACCAACTTATTACCATATCCATTAAATTAATCAAAAGTAGTCTGAGGCTCTGAGCCGTAATATTCATAGAAATACATCTGCAAAGGTTCTTCATGCATGTCATAATTGATGTAAAAAAATCAACGTTGCGCATACAGAAAGCATTCGGAGCCCGGATGATTCGTTGATCAGAGCTCAATCAGAATGCTGCTTGTAGTATTCTGATCGCATTGACGTGAACGACAGATGGACGATAGGAATAATAATAATAATAATAAAGGAGTTAGAGCCCGCTTCGGTGTCTCATGCAGTCATCACAATATTCCCACTGCATCGATTGCCGAACACAACGGATTGGTATACGGTGCGATCCAAGGTCATTTGATATCACCATCATAATGATGAAACACCAACGGGGCTAGGAATGCTCCGTGTAGGCTCAGCATTACAAAACGCCTTAACATCCAAGTCATAACAAGGATGCAGCGCACAACCTAGCCCATGGGAGTGCCAAACAATTGTCATCCGTCAGCGTTGGGCTACCTGAATCAAACCAACCAGCTTACTCAACTCAAGCATTGGACTAGTACCAAGTTCAATATCTGCTGAAGGCATGATCTTATGAAAAGTTAAGTCATTAAGCCTCTTTCCGGAACGGCAGAAGCAGGGTGCCGTCCTGACATGAAGTGTGCGCAGTACAGCGCACGTCAACACTTGACTGCGATGTTCGCCTGACAAGTTATTCGAATACCAGCTGTTAGAGCAGAGAATCAGCCCACAGCAAACCTCAGCGATACTAAGCTCAACAGGCCATGTTATCATGTATACTATTTGAATGATAAAGGCTGAACATGCTCTGTGTGTAAGGAATATGCCCTTGTTCTAGTCCATTCAAAGACCAGTGAAGTCATGCATTGTTTGAATCATATCGGCCTAAATAGCATGCAAAGGCACTATCCTTCTTTAATAGAATTCTAGCAAGTATGCTAGAAGCAATAGACTAGTATCATTCATTAATAGAATACTCGATAGATTACCTACCAATATACCAAAACGCTACTATTTATCAGTCTGATACACCGATAAATAGCTCAAAATAACTTAACTTACTGTATGAATTTCAAATAGTAACTAATATATCAAGAGTGTAGTGATTTAAATACAAAGACTAATATTCTAAAGTCGTTTGCACTTGACACCTTACAGAAATTTAAAAGAAATAATCCGTTCTAGATTAGGTGCACAGTGCGCGCTGTACCTGGTGGTCAACTTGCGGCCCAAATGCAAAGTTATTCACAAATATCACCCTGTCAAATAAAAGAAAAGAACGTATTACATATAATTGATCCAATCTGCTGCCTAACAACTGTTAACCCAGGATACTAATTAATGGCACAAGGCATCCAAAAAAACACCTTCTTGCCAAAAACGTACTGAAGCCAAGCAAAATGTCACAATACAGCTATGGCACACTAATATTAATAGCAAAATCATGAAAAAAAATATTCATGCAAATTAAATATAAATAAAATGCATTTAAACCATCAAGCTCACACAAAGCTTGAGCACAATTATAGCTAATGTCGCTATAGTGCCATAACAAATCATGAAATGAAGCATTGATTAAATATCTGATGAAATTACAATCTTTTTGCGAAAAGAAGATACTCACGTAGCAGAGTTAATCATATCCTTGACATCGTCGCTGAGAAAATCTCCTTTTTCCAGTTTGCATTTGCTGTGAACCTTACCGTAGAAATTCATCCACTTCGAAAACTCAATCTCCATTCTCTGTCAAATGCAATCATGCAATACTAGAACCGATAGCAGTACAAATAAATACCCTTATTTTATCACAAGTAATAGTATTTTTAAAAACAAATACCGTCAGAAAATTGTTTCTAAGGCCAGTTGCCCTTCCTGACGCCAACCATAGACATTTTCTGGCAGAGTAGTCAACAGCTAGCGACACTCATGTGTTAACAGCCTTGCAGAAGAGTCTGAAGCACCATGGCTTCATAGTTGCTAAAACCAGGATTCGAGTTCCGGACCCGGGACATATCATTCTGACACCTTAACTAAACCATCAAGCCTAGATAATACTTAACAACAGCATTAAATACGTATCATACATAAAGATCGCCTACGAAACATACATTTATTCCTTATCTCATTGTTCATCAATACTTCTAAATGCATGACATAAAGATTGTGACCATTGCTGTTGGATCGCTTGGATATGGTGTATGCCTGTTGGATATTGTGTGGATGCATTTTTCTTCCATTTTTCTAGTCTTCTGCCGTTTCCGATTGTGTCTATTTCATTGCTTTCATTGTTTGTATTCTCTCCTGCCTAAGCGGCGAATAAAGAAATTAGTGCGGACCTCTGCATATTTTGCCGGCCAATCAGCTTTCTCGAGTCCGTAGCTGAATTTGCACGGCGTCTCAGCTGCAATCTGCAGCACGACCTGACCGACCCCTGTACACAACACAAACAAGCTTACTCTATCATCACATCCCTTGTACATGTACCAATCAAGCTCTCTATACTATCAAACCAAGGACCGTCACTACAGCCTATAGCATGAAGGACGTATGGGGATGAAGGGGGAGGGGCTTGGCCCGTGGGCCCAACCAATTACCAACTGCCAACAAATGATTGACAGGGTCATGACCCTCTCACATCCAATCGCAATAATTAACAACTATTACCCGTAATACAAATCAACTTCCGTTTTTAGCAATAAATGCTTCTTTCTGCCGTATTGTGCAGCTAAATGCATGCGCATTCTAGGCTTGTAGTTCTGTGCATCAAACCCATCAACAGTGAGACAGTGAGAACTTCTCCAACAAGGAGTCTGATTAGATCTGCTAAAAATCACACAGCGCGCGATCATTAACATGAAGTCAACTTGTTTTAGACTCTGTAACTAGGATACTAAACTTGGTTTCTGCTCAAACACAGGTTCATACAATCGTAGAAACCATTAGTAAGTACAAACTGGTTTGCGTGAGGCACCCATGGCTCGATCATACTGCTGACACAGACCCTTCTGTTCTGAGTTCAAGTGAAATTTCATCCAAAAAAGGAAATAAGTTTTTTTCCACATCAACGCCGATATAAACAATTCAATCTTTAATTGTGAATTAATTGAGTTTTTGTAAGCCAAAACCGTGTCAAAGCATCTTGCTTTGCTGTAATATTTTGTACCGCCAGCCGACAAAACCTGATATCTTATTAGTAACAGTTATATAAGCTCACCACTGCCAAGATCCATGAAGTAGTCATCTTCGGTAAACTTAATCGAGTTGATCATTTCTTCGACCAGTTCAAAGCTCGTTTCTCCATACACCTAACAAACACACGTCATCATGACATCTGATCATCAATTGGCTAATGATATCAAAGGCAGCTAGTTGCATTCAAAGACGTCAGAAAGTAAGAGACTGAATGCAGCCACATGTACCAAATTTAAAAATTCCCTTTATACCTATTCCATTTTTACCCCAGTCTGCAGGGCCTGTGATAAGGCTACGTAGGGAACCTCTGGAGAGAACGGTTCGTAGAGGTTGAGCTTGTCCGGGTCGTCAACGGCGCGGTTGTACGACTGCTGCAGGATGTGCTTGAGGAGCCCGCGCGAGGGACGACACCCCCTCCTTCTCTCCTCCCCCCTCGCCGTCGTCTTGCACTGCGACCAACAGCAGCAGAGCTGCCACGTGCCCCACTCCCTCCTCAAACTTAAAGTTAAGTGTGAGCTATCAACGCGAATTGAATAAAACAAGCGACTGGATACAAATTATTCAAAGTATGGTACCAATATATAAGAAAAATTCAGCGCTTTCAGGTCTACTTTTGAAGCGCCATATCATAACTGAGGTCATTTCTAGGCATATAAATTAACGTTATTACAATTTCAGCACAACTATAGAAATCATTGATAAGTTCAAACCGGTTTGCGAGAGGCATCTATCACTCGATTGTAGCGGTCACACAGACCCTTCATGCTCTCATAGCTGAAAGAAAGACGCAATTTAAACTACTAGCGGTAGAAAAAAGTCAAAGCATTGCATAACAACAGTAAGAATTGGTATCCAGCAGTTATATTAAAAGTTTTAGTACACCAACCTGCTCGATACTAACATTAGCAAATTGTTTAAGCATTTTTCATATTTAGTAAATTCTCGCAGATATAGGAAATCTCGCGCATACAAGAAATTTTTTTGCCACTTGCAAAACAACAACATCAACAAGCATTGAAAGATGAAGAATAAAAAAGGTCATGCAAACCTAACAAATTACAATCATTCATATACAGAGAACAACTATTCCCACAATTAGCATTAACACGCGCGTAGAATTGTAGTCAAAGCGTGTCTGGGTCAGTGAGCACTTCTGTCTACATATCAATAGAAAACAGTAGTAAATTCAGCACTCAAAATACAAAAATTAACACACCTGGTTGTGTCATAATCCTTCAGAACCTGATTCACTATTGAACTCTTCAATTCAGCAACATCTTCACCCACCCATCTGAAAGCATTTATATGCCAAATGAGGGGTTATGCTCTTTTGTAGGCAGCATATCTACTCTTGTACTATTACCTATTCGTTTACTGGTCAAGAAATCACTTTAAAATAAATAAAACTTACCAATTATGTGCACTTCTATGTTCTAATTGAATAAAGAAAAATGTTAGCAATATTGCAGGGTCGTTTTGAGTAATTTGTCCAAAGAAAAAGAAGCAAAACTTATTTCAACAAACTTAGCATTCATCCAATTCAATATTAGAAAAGTCTTAATTTTCTACGAAAATTAAACTGTTGCTTAGCTTAGTGCCAGCGTTAAATCATCAAATATATTTCAATATTAATTCACGAGTACACTTCAATTTGAATGTGCCGCCATAATTTCATGTTAAATCTCCGTCCACTCAAAATCTCCGATTAAGCTATGAAAAGACTTACGGTATCCTAAATTAACAACTAGTGAACGCTAAAAACACATCTATTATGACGAACAAAATACTATTTGATGTTTGGCATGACTTGATTAACAATAAATACATATAAATCAAGATGCATGCAACTGTAAACATGTTTTAACATTTTTATACAGCGCAATTTGACAAAGCATTGAATGAAAAACCTACATTATCATTTAGTTAACTAGTCACAACTTATGATTGCAATGCATTAATCTTGAAGAAATTAAAAAGAATGGCATAGCCCCAGCACCGTATTGAAAAAGATAACAAGACAATTCACCCAATTGGCCACGCTATATAGCAGACCAGAAGAACAAAAATCTCGTTAATTCGTTCAAACGTGTCACTCTTAATTTTTTTTTAATGATGAAATAATAGACAATAGTCGTAATTATATGCACCGAATTGTTTCCACAAGTTCATTTGCCTCATCATGCTCCTCCTACACAGCAACAAAACAAACTTTAGTGTATAGATAGAAATTGACTTTGAGCGTAGCAATAATCAAGGAGCTCAGGTATACTTTGAAGGAGACATACATGTATGTTGCTAATGAATTCATTCAAAAAGTCTACCAGGCTCTGCACCGAACAGTTTGCATGACTCAGCTTGCAATACACAGCTAATTTGCATACCTTTCAATTTATGTCAGTTTGTTTATATCAATGATGTCAATCTATCTAATTATTAGGGCTAGTTTAAAAACTCATTCAACATTTTGCTACATAAATAAGCAACAACTATTTGGCATCCCATTAAGCATCAATGAAGCACTTAATGTGGCTGTTCTTCTGAACAGAGAATACGCTGCGTGTGTGTCGCCCTTATGAAGAACAAGCGATGTTTTATTTCACTAACTTGTATTTTACCAAGCGACCAGAGCATCAAAAGCAGCCACTCACGCCATCTGGGCCGTCCACTGCAAGGGGCCACTTGTACACGGCAGTCTCACCCCCCACCACAGGACTGAAAAGCCTCAGCTCCTGAGGCTTGCTCGACATCTCCCAGCCCCTTCGCAGACCAGCCAGCCACCTCCGTCCCCCACTCCTCCCTCAGCCTGATTCGCTACCTATCCGCCCGTCACTCTTCTCCTTCTTTCTCTCCTGCTGGCCAGCCTTCCTGCCGGCCTGCCTCGTTGCCTTCGGACGAACGGCAAGTACTAGCACTGAAACATTCACCAAGATTATTAATTAGCGTATATGGGACGCAAGTGTATCAAAGTTGTTTTGTTTTCTACAGCACAAGCGGCGCGCTAAAAAGAATTCCACACCTTCCTTTGAGTTTTGGAGGTCACAAATTTAATTTTTATTTATCATACGCTTCAGCGATGTATGGGGCATTTGGAAACGGGTCAGAAGCACATACTGGAGGGCTATACGGTACTAGAGCTCATCTAAATGAAGCGTAGGTGCGTTTCGTTCTTTCGTGTAAATAGGTCCCCCCCCACAGCGCACGTTTTCTAGTGCTATACGGTAGCATAGCGAATATTCCAAGAATGTTGGTAATCGCATACAGAACGCACTACTATCAATTTTCGCGTACAGGTGCCTGCGTGGAGGAGTTAAATTCAAGGCTTTCACGCGTCTCATTGCATGGGGCATACCGTGAGTGGCCTATAGGAGAACCAAAAAGTCTAAACTGCATAGGCCTATTCCACTACGAGTCCAACAACGGCTATATAAGCTATAACGGCGTGATAAAATGCGACATTTAAACGCTTCGATCGGAAGAAACACAATGACACCCCTCTAATGTATCCAATATTGAGATAATATCGTCTAATTATCAATTTATCAAAAAAGGCAATAAATAAATAATCGACAAAATTAAATACCTCAAACCCCCCGTCCTCGTCCATGTAGTGCGATTAAATACCCCTCCCACTAGCGGACACCCCGCAGCGCCTATATAACCAATCGCAGTGGTCTAAACGTGTAATTGTAATACTTGCATCAATAAAATGAAACAATTCAGACCCGTGATTGGCTAAATGACTACTATAAATTACGATCGCCGCTAGAGGTGCAGCAAAAAAAATGACGCCAGAAATAGGCCAATTATGTGGGCCCATCAAATTCCTTAAATTATGCCCTGGGGTATAATACCAAAATTCGATTTTTGCCTATTGGGTATTTTCAAGGATTTGGGTTAGACTTGGGCTTAGGTTAAGTTTTTAGGGTTAGGATTAGGATTAGTCTTATAGTTAGTTTTGATGCTTAGGTTAGGGTGGAGTTTATGGTTAGGGTTAGGGTTAATGTTAGTGTTAGGGTTAGGGTTAGGGTTAGGGTTACAGCTAAGGTTTGGGTTGGTATACAACAAATTTTACAACAGAATTCTGCTGCATAACTAACGGTAGTATCTTTAAGGCAGACTACAAATATTAATTTGACGCATTGAGTTTGACGGGAGGGCATTGCCGCAGTGTATTGTAAGTTCTATTTATAATTTTAATAAATAGATAGCAATTATTTACTACTTTCTCGGCGTTTAATTTTTAGTCGCCGGATCAAATACAACCTATAAATCTACTCCAACAGTGTCGGGCTGGTATCTAGCACCCCGTGCCATTCTCGCGACGCAAGGGGGTGTTGTTCTACTGTTTCTGTCAGATAGCCTACTACTTTATGGTTCTCTGTGTTCTTTGCTGACGTAATGTGGCATGAACAATGCTCGCGCTCGCAGGCAATAATAATATAGGCTAATTGCCCTGTTCAGTAGGCGACATTTAGCAATTATAGGGTTAAATGGTTTAATATGCGTTATGTTTATAACTATGGCAGAACAGACTAGTTGAGTCGGGTATCCAGTTGAGTCTGCGCGTCCGCTTGTATCCAGTGTAACTTGAAAGAAACATCAATCATCTTAGCTTAACTCGAACATAGTCAAAATCTAAATCCTTCTCTAATATACGTCAATAACAATCGTTGATGGAGAAGACACATTATGGGCCAGTAGGGGATAATTAATTACACATTTGAGGAAGCAGTGAATTTGAGTTCCATTTACAAATACAATTCTTCGTTAGTTACATTATTTTTTGGTATTTTGGTTGAACATTTTGTAATCCAAATTATCGTTGTGTTGCTTACAGCTCGAACACAAGTTGTTGCTTGTGTCTGTCTTCAACTTGGATATACAAGTGCAATGGCAATATTAATGAAGTTAAACACTCTTGGTATTACGGTATGCGATGCAGAATTATCAGTTGAAGTTATTTTGCGCAGACCAGTTGGTAATTGATTCAGACTTATGCCTGCCTAGCACGCTGGAGGTTATAAAGAAATTGGATTAGCTAATCCGCTAATCCTCCGATAATATCCATTGCATTGAAGATAGCCACGTACAAGAATCGTTCCTTAGTCAGTGCTTGATGAACGCGGTCGATCCCTAGTCGACGCGTGCTGAGCGCGCTGCGGAGCCCTGTTGCTGCCATGCAGCCGGGTGAAGCGGCCAATCCCGGCTTGGTGAGCTACTTCTACGGTCGGATATCGCGTGACGAGGCCGAGAGCGTGCTGCGGCGCGCCGGCTGCCTCGAGGGACTGTACTTGCTGCGCGAGAACGTGACCGTCGCGGGCAACTACGCACTCTCCATCTGCCATCAGAGCAGGTTTGTGTGTTTTGGTGTTGAAAGTTTAAGGATCATGTTATTTTGTTGAGTACTCTGCGGTGTCTGCAGTTAATTGGTACTGCTGAAAATTCATTGGGAATGTTTGCTAAATTCAATGTGTCACAGTATCTTTGACATAGTTACATAGCTACATTAGGCATGGATCACTTTGTATGTTCTCATGTCTGCAGTAAATTATATATATCTGCTGCAAATTGACTTCTTCAGCATTGATCTGATCAATTATGTATGCAATTATTTGTATTGTAATATCGATTGAATAATCTAAATTGCATTGATAAAGCCTATTCAATGCTTGGCATTCATGTAATGCCATGCTTTTAACTTTATAGGATTCATCAAATTATGCTACAGTACTGTATTTTGAATGCATGAACTATATATACCAGTTGATATCTAAATAGATCTTTGAGTTTTACTATGAATCAGTGACCAACTGACCATTATAAGATGTTGTTATGGTAATGTTTTTTTTGCATGTGTGCGTGTTTTCTCTATGCTTTTGAGTGAATAAAAGATATTTCTAATAATTAGGTAGCCTCACATACAAGTGTGTAGACTTGGCTGGACTTGTCTGAAACTATGGTTGAGTGATAACCAGTATGCTCTCATGTGTTTCATATTCACTGACCGCGATGGCCGTCTGGTAAATCTGTTCCTGTGTCTGTCGGTGGATCTCTTTGAAACCTTGTCTAATGAGCATCGGTCAATCATGACCTGCTGGATTAAGTGCACACCGCTGCCTATAGTAACAAACGCCTAGCAGATGAACCATGTGCCGTGAAGGCTTGAGACTGTACCATTGGTACTTGTAAACAGTTCGGTGTGCTAGGAGTCAATAGCTGATAAACGTGGCAGCTCCAATCCCAATCCAACTGATCATCAGTTGATACATACATGTGTGACAACTTCTGGCATGTTTCGTTTCTTTTAGTCTATTTCTTTTGCTGTTTTGTTTCCTGTTATATTTCAACCCTTATTATGGTAATGATCACAGAAATGTATATAAAAATGACAAATTTACATTCTGTTTAACTATCATTAATTGTAGCTGTGGCTCTTTTTTTTGCGCTGAGCTCAGCCGAACACTGCGAGCATCTGAAAGGAATGCATTGGATAGAGGTATACAAGCCTGTGATGTTCACAGCGGTCTGTGTCTGCCATGCAATGCTAATCCTGAGCGAGGCATTCAGGAATACCTGACGCCTGGTCAGGGGTCGGACGCCCATAGCGCGCTGCGCAGCATATTTCCTCGTTTTATTGACGTCAGTCACGCAGCAAGGAACCATGGTGGCCACATAGTTTGCATAGTTTTTTGCTGAAAATAGACTCAAACCTGTAGAAACTACGATTTGTAACATTTTCTGGTTAGATATTAAATATTAAAGTGCTTGATGCAACACTAAGCAACAGTGTGTGATAAAATAGGCGTCGAGCTGAAAAAATTGCAGTGATGTTTATGGTGCGACTTAACACATACAGAGTGCGGCATAAAAAAATAATCCTCTAGCGAATTCGCGATAACTCAGCCAAAAATTTATATCTTTGCTTCATTTTTTCAAGGATTGTAGCTAAGATAATTTGACACAAGGTCTGAAAATTGCACTTGAAAATCTGCTTGTATTTAAAAGTTATGAAACTTACCAAAAAAGTTTTAAAATCGTTTTAACTAACATAGTGATGCCTGCAAATAGCACTTTGATGCGTGCCGATCTCCGAAATTCGTCGCTAAACTGGCGGGACCCATTTTACCAGATTACCGTACATGGGGGGGGAGGGATGATGCATGTGAAGTTGATTGAGGACTGTCAGAACGTTGCGCCGCCCGTGTTCATCTTTCAACAAGGTGGCGCACCAGCTCATGCTGCACGCCAGTCGCAGGAATGGCTTCAGTGTTACTGCCCAAACTTCATCAACAAAGATGAATGGCCTCCAAACTCTCCAGATCTAAATCCGCTTAACTATCATGTCTGGAGAGCGGTGCTTGAAAGGTACCGGACTCACAGGCCAAAGCCAAAGGATAAGGCAGAACTCAAGACGGTATTGGAGGCGATCTGGACTGACTTGCCGCAGGTACCAATCGACAAAGCTGTCCTTGCCTTCAGGAAAAAGCTCAAGGCCTGCATCAGCGCAGACGGTGGCCACTTTGAACATCAGCTTTAGTT
>JAQIWG010002428.1:0-20422 GCA_034695025.1 Chamaedrilus cognettii | reverse complement strand
CTCATAACTGTGAAACTATTGCAGAGAATGACACTCAATTTGGCTAAACATTACCAATTGATGATTATTTTTGTGTGCAAAATTAGGTAATCATAAGAACAAATATTCTGTTATGAATACACACAACATTGTTTCATTTTTGCGGCAAAAGTATCAGATCATCGATTAAAAAAATTCAAAACTTTGCAAGTATTCAAAAGAGCTTAACGAATCTCTGCAAAAATGTTGGAAATAGATGACTATTTGTCTGTGCAAAATGTTGTCATCGACGGATGTGCATTGCCTTAGTTATACGCACAAAAATCCTAAGGGGTCGTTTTTTATGCCCACCCTGTCAACATGTAAATAAAATGATTGAAATATTTACAAAATAAAAATAATTTTTGCAAATTGTCATTCATTGTATGCGTGTAATTTTCCACCGACATGTCTGATTTCTTCTTTTGAGTCCACGCGCCGGCAACTACAAAAACATGCGTTATAGACCCTTCAGCAAGGCTGTTATACACACAAGTGTCGCTAACTGATAATCATCGTCCAGGATAATTTATTATTCTGGTTGGTGACAGAAAGGGCATCCGGCCATAAATGACCAGCTTCAACGAAACGTCTAACCTGTGTTAACACAGACAAGGCATTATAGATTTGCCTGTAGCACGCAAAAATGGACGTCAAAAGCGATGATTATTATTATTTATATTACAAAAATATGAAGACAAATCAAACCACCTTATCCTGATAGTTAGAACTGGCCATAATTGTATTTATGTATGTATGTATATTGCACTTGTAACGCATCAAAAATATGTCGTGGAAACGAAGATGGAAAGAACATCATTCGCCTGAATCGTCAGTGCGGGAGAAGTGCAGCAGACAATTGAAAATGTACCATGCTGAACATACCGAACCATGCGGTCCTTGTAAGAAACGATTGACGTAGAAGCAACGTTCTGCTGAGCCGGAACAGCCGCCACCTGGTGACGGAATCCTCTGCAACACAAACACAAGTTGTGCTTCAAATTTATACAAATTTAGATGTATTTCGTATCTTAAAAATCAAATGCATTACAGAAATAACAACTTCAAATATCAAAAATAATTATTTCAGCAATTTGATCACTAACGATTAAAGTAAACTACAGCATTGCAGTCTAACATTTGTGAATTAAAGAAAGACCTTTATGTAATACTATAAACTACCCGCCGTTATAGCTCAGTGACTATTCATGAGGCCTCTTATGAGTGAACGTTGAACATTTTAAAATAAATTGCTGAAATGTCAAGATAGGGGCACCAAGGTTAAATAATTTACTTTTAAACATGAAATTTTTGCACGTATTAAATTTAGTTAGTTATGTAAAAGTTATGTAAACTTTTGCAAAATTTCTCGAATCTACAAAATGCAGGAAAATTAAATGCAACTAAAATAAAGCTACAGAATCTATTTATAATGGGCAGGCCTCAAAAACGTGAAAATTAAGTGCAGCAAAACTTCTTATAGCCAAAGCCATTAAAATTAGAATTACATGCAGCAAAAATTGCATGTTTTCAGTAATCCTTAAGCCGCTTTCTTGATAATCTGGTTTTAAATAAAACATAAAAGCGCATAGATCAATTCATTCACTACACTCAAAGTCACTTATGACGAGATATCAATGTGTAGCGGCCAAGGGGGATCACTATAGTCTGTATATCGAGGCACGTATGGAGACAACGGGTGCGGGACTTGGCCCGCGGGCCAAACCAATTACCAACCGTCAACAATTGATCGACAGGGTCATGTGCCTTTCGTATCTAATAACAATAATTAACAACGATTACCCATAATTCAAATAAACTTCCATTTTTGGCAAAAAGATCCTTCGTTTTGCAGAATTGTGCAGCTAATGCATGCGCATTCTACGCTTTAGATTTCTGTGGTAGCGGCACACTTGTCGTGTAGAAGCTTGGCGATGAAGAAGTCCTCCGCAAGGAATCGTCCGAACCAGGCGAGCCCGTTGAGCTGGTCGAGCGCCGGCTTCTTGACGACGTACGACATCCCTGTGAAGCAGCTGATGCCGAGCGAGTGGAAGGCAAGGTGGTAGCGCGCCACGCTGCACCCAAAGTACACCTGCACAATAACATGCAGCTGATGATACACCTGCGTATTAACACGCAGCTGATGCCCAGTGAGTGTAAGGCAAGTTCATAGGGCGCCAAGCTGCACCCAAAGTACACCTGTGCAATAGCATTGAGATGTAACTTCTGAGATGTAATATTGTACTTGAGCGTTTGTAAATGACAGTAGCATGTCTGTCGTGTTACCAATAAACGAAGCTATACTTTATAAACAGGAGAAATCTTTTATATCAATAGAAGTATGACTTAGAAAACAACATCTTCAGTCTGCTAGAGTTTGAGTGAACTACAAGTCGGGCGTGTCAGGACCTTTTCGACGTTGTGCGCGAGTCCCTTCTGGTCTGTAGTGAAGGGCATCTGATGGACGAGCGCGACGGACTCGGGCTGAAGCTTGCCGACCATGTCAAGCAGGATCTCTGTGCTAGCTGCACAGTGCACAGCCCATCCAACACACTGAGCACATTGTATATATAATATAGTAGTGATGAGAATGAATAATCCGATCTCAATGTTATGTGGGTCACATTCACCGCCATCTTGTTATTTGACGTGTAGCCCTATCAAAGCAATATTTCAGACATACAGCTTTTATTTTTGAAGATTGATGCCTCTGGTTGATGACATGCCTATCGATATACCTACCGAAGAAAGCTTGTTTCTAGCGATTTTTAATTTAGACCCAATGTAATCTATTGTCTGCGAGGCTGCTGTTTGATCGACATCCGTGGCATATAATTTAAACTTGGTGGCTATTTTTTGAAATCATTGTGGGTAGATGGAGTCAGGCTTGAGAACAAATTTTTTCATTGGCTGTCGAGAAGGTGCAACAGAGAAAATTCAATAACAACATGGTGACTAAGGTTGCTGCAAAATAGAAAACAGTTATTGTCTTCCAAAGAATTGGAAAAATTAATAATAATAATAATTCATTCGCATTACTACTATATTCCAATTACTATGTTTTATCATCGTGAGCAACTGTACATGGTTCTCACTAAAACGTCGGCTCGCTTCTACTATTTTTCTTTCAAGTCCTACTTATGAAGCGCCGTGTCATGACCGAGGTCATTTCTAGGGCGCTGTACACTACTCCACATTTTTCAGGTGCGGGTTTCTTCTTCATTTAACTCGTAAAGCGCCTCTATGGCTGCTAGATCCACCATAGCATCTACGTTGGGATTCACAGCCCAGCTGACTCCTGGATCCGATTTGTGGGTCCCAGAACTTGTAGGCAGGATTTGCGAGGGGCGGGGGGGGGCATGGGGCATACGCGCCGAGCGCCAAATGTCATAGGTGTTTAGTGGACATCATGGTCAATGGGCATCCAAGTTCTGTATTTGGACATAGATATAGACTATGATTAAGTGTAAAATGTTTTTGCGTTTTTAACATATCAGTAATAGTACGAAAGGCGCCAAAAAAATGCGCCCTCTTTGACCCCACCCTGAAGAAACCATTTGTTTTACCCGCTGGAGAGTTTCTTGGAGGGGTGCCATGTCACAATTTCACTCTGGGCGCCAGAAACCCTCCCTATGACTCTGGATGGAAGCTCTCACAAACTAAGCAGCTAGGTGATTATTCAGAATTATAGGCTAAATACTGAAAGTCATTTTTCTGACCAATATCTCTTTAGCTTTCAGCAATATTTGACACTTTACAAATATGTCAATAATGAAAAACGTAAAGAACGACATGCTCTGCAAAATGCACTGCATTCAATTTCATATAATCTGCTTAGAATAATATAAAACTATCATCAACCTATTTGCTCATTGACAATATTATCAAATTTACACTTCCCCAATTTATTTACCCTTCCATGCTTTCAAAACTTGTAGAACGTTGTATCTACACTATCCAAAACATGTTTTTAACTAAACATGTTACGTTCAAAACTTTTAAACACTAATATACGCCCCAAAGTAACGGCGCAAAAGCGCACCCTTGATGCGGCTCGTGCTGATCCAGACGACGTCGTACTTGGCCGCGTCGTAACCGGGCGCCATGTTGCTGACCATGGGGTTGAGCACGCCCGTCCTGCCGCCGATGAAAATACGACAGTCGACGGTGGGGTAGCGCGCCTGCAGGCGCTGCACCACAGCCAGCGCAGGGTCGTTCTCCTCCTCGAAGCAGAGCAGCAGCTCAAACTGTCGCACAAACACACGGCTGCACAGTGTTAACTGTCACGCAAGCACACGGCTGCATAAGATTAACTGTCGCACAAACAGACGACCGCACAGGGTCAACTGTTGCGCAAACAGATGACTGCAGGACATAAACTATCCCACAAACGTACGGTCGGGCCGGATTCAAATGTGGAAAAAAGTGGTTAACGCAACTGTAACGCACAGAATTAAATACAGTTAATGAGAACTGTAGAAACATTGGCGTGGCAGGAATGATGAATGCATAAATAGTGACCGTCACCGCAATGATAGTAGAATATCATGAATTGCACATAAACCTTAATTCACCACGTAGGCTGAAAAAATTACACTGTAACACTGTTGAGCATGGCTTCAGGTATTCACCTGGTCCTAGATCCATGCTGTGACACTACAGAGCTATAGCCTACACTGCAATTAATCAGTCACATTATTAATTTCAAAGCAATGTTTGTCATTGAATATAGTCGATGATCGTAATATTGCAATGGCACAATTAAAACAAGTGGCAATTACTTGAATTCACTCTCAAATAACTCAATGGGCTCAAATAGGCCTATACATGTAGACAACCTAGAATCAAATGTGGGCCCTGCTTCAGCGAATGAACAAATTTGATTTCATCGCTTCATTACATAAATGCATTGCTTTTTATGCAGCATCGTTACATATAGTGCCAACAATTTAGCTTAGCTTAGAAGGACATGATATATCATGCTGGTGGAGGGAGATGCATCCCCACCACCCCCTCTGGATCAGTCTTTGTACCTGAGGATAGGTGAGAGTGAAGTGGCTCTCGAGGTTTGTCTCCAGATATGGGTCAACACCCATGAGAGGCTTCACGATGGACACGCCAGGCAGCGAGTCAAGGATCTGCGTCGGATCAGTCAGCTTGTGGAGCCGCAGCCGACTACGGGCAGCAACAGGACACAGCGCAACAGGTCAAAGATCAATTTTAAAACTTCAAAATTGTTCAACATAATAATAATAATGGGTTTAGAGTCCGTTTCGGCAACTAATGACGTCATCGGGGACTTCACTTCGCCGTGAGCAACCATCACTGTCTAAATGGTGGAAATCCAGGACCAAGGGGTGGGAGAAAGAATGTACGATAGCCAGATCAGTTGTTCATGTTTCCGTTGAAGAATGAACGAATCTATGGTAGAACAAGATGTGTTTTTGAATAAGAAAGAAACAACGGCAGGGTAGAACAGGTGCGGAGTGGAAGACGAAGAGAACTCGGGATGGAACGTGTAGCAAAACAAACTACTAACGAAGGAAGAAATCACCAACAAAGTCAATTTAAGGATATATCAGTATCACAATATTACCCACAGCAGCACAACAATATTGCTAAACCTATATGCAGATCTGTTATATAATGATGCTAATGTGCATCGTATAGTATTAGCTGAATCCTCAATTAATTGCTAATAAATAGTATAATCAAAGGTAATTAGCATACAAACATTAAATCTTTTCTCAAGCAGTTTACCCATAGAGGATGGAGATGGTAAAGAAGGTGATCATGAAGCAGTACGTAATCCACGGCACGACCGCCAGAAAAAGAACGATGTACGACCATGTTTGCTCGTCCATCGAAAACAGCATCCAGATCTGAGAGAAGAAACACCAGCTGTAACCATCATCATACAGTACGGTCACTATATATACTGTCAACAACATCATAAACTATAACCAAAACCAACACCATACAATTACACAATCACTCACATACACACTGATTCAGGAAAATAGGAATCAGTAGAATGATCATTATAACTCGACCAATTGCCTATCTTTTTACATGAAACTCGAAACAATAATGCCAGAGGAATTTGCAATTATAATCATTGCAAAATCATAGTTGGTGTTCAAACTGTATATCATTTACTGCTACACACGCACGAAAACGGCCACGCAATTGTTTGACTGACGCGTCAATGACGCGCTGGTCCAGCTTTTCCCGCTCATCCACGATGCGCTGTTATGATTAAAAGCGAACTGTAAGGAAATCACGATAAATATTTAGCGAGCAGCGGTACAATACCATAGGCCTACGACGTCAAAGTTTCATGTAAATCGATTGGCAATTGGTTGAGTAGTAATGATCGTTCTACTGGTTCCCGTTTTCCTGAATCAACCTGTACATATGAGATGCGTATGCCGTACCACAACCACATACATAAGATAAAAGCGCAACAAAATCTATCACAACTTTGATGTGTGATGAGTTCAACTTCAACTTCAGCGTTTCTACTGCACTCCACCCTATTGGATGATTATTTACAGAGCTGACGAAATTAAGCACCTTTGCCAAGGGTGCACAAAGTGACTCTAAATCTTTTGCCGCGGCCGGGGTTCGAACCGACTCTCTGCCACACTCGCAATCCGAAGTCCGCGACTTAGACCACTCGGCCACAACGCTTCGCCAGCTAACGCTTCAAGTTAAAGAACGTTAACATCATCCATATTAGAGCAGAGATACAATACATAATGCCACGTTTAAGATTTTTTGAAATAGGTCGCACCACACCAGACACATGACTTTAACTTGATGCAATATTACCCGATTCTCCAAAGAGGACTATGAAGCCAATTAAATTTCCAACTAAAGTCAAATATGTTTAAGCAAAACAAAGCTAATCATGTTGTCACACCACACTGAAAAAGTTGAAAAATCAAAAAAAATTACTTCATATAAGATAAGATTTCATGAGACCTTCCTTGCACGATTGAAAACATTAGTGAAACATGAAATCATCTCAGCACTGTACGCTTCTTTCAGTTCTATTTCCGGAACGACAAAGATGAGGTGCATGTAGCCCGACTGCCATGTAGCCGAGACCATTACCCACTGGCTGAACACTAATCATCCACACGGCAGAGCTTCAGCAGCAATTTGCTTTGAACTTCTTACTGCTGATTGCTCAACCTCGATTTGAAAATATGCTAAATCGCGCAATACTCAAACTGCAGTTTACGCTAAACTGCAGTTTGAAATTTTTGGGTTGCTCAAGGATTTTCCTCGATTTGAGTGCGATTTAGCAAATGCACTAAAATATTACTGAACTCTGGTCTTTAGAAGCGTTCCGGAAGGGCTTAATTGTGTTAATAATCGTGCTAACATTTGTCAATAGTGGTAAATGTTCGGTAATTTCGCGAAAATTTTAATCCTGGATCGTACGTAACGTTCCAATGTTTTGGCCGTTAAATCGCGCTTCACATCGCAGAAATGTGCCATTTTAAAAATTAATTCGCAGATTGCCAAACCGCACTTCAAATCGAGGTCTAGCAAGAAAAAATTTGTTAAATCGAACTACTTCACTAAATCGCATAAAAATCAAGGTCTAGCAACTAGCCGCTAGAGAAAACAAGTGCTATAATATTATCGTTTACAATTATTTGTGCAGATGAGGAAGTCGAAGGGAAACATTTTAAACATCTGACATGCTTTTCTTAATTTCAGTAAAATGTACATAAGAAACTTTTTTGGTAGCAAAAAAATCTAGCGAATATAGCTTTTTGGGTCAAAATTAGTGACTATTTTCGTTTTTCAACTTTCTCCACATAACTCCAATGGGGCAAATTGTAGAGGGTTTTTTAAAGAAACAATATATCAATTTTGTTGCAAATATATATAGCTTCAGATGAGTGACAATTTTGTGAGGGTTCACATTTAATAAGTTAAGAAGTTTGTGTGTTTGTGGTTCCACCCCTTTTTAAAAACTGCCAGACACCAAACAGTGTACGTACTGCTAAATATAAAATTTGTATGCATGTAATTTTGACGAATTTAACGAATTAGTCAAAGTCGCAATAATTACATGGGAGAAAATAAAGTCGCAGAAGCTAAAATATGCATGTCGGCCTATAATTGGCACTTTTGGCAGTCCTCAAAAACATGAAAATGAAGTGCAGCCAAAATTTCAAAGCTCTAGGCAAAACCACCAAAAAAACATCCAGGTAAAATTTCATGTTTAACAGCACTAGTTACATCTAAATGAAACATTACAATGCATCTATACATAAAACATCTAACCTAGAGCTAGGGTTGTCACTTGACAGACATCAATTTTTTTAAGGGACGTCTCTTACTGTAGTTTATTTGTCCTGTGTCCCTCATGAAAGAAATAAGGGGCGCAAATTCTCCAAAATTTTAGCCCAGCAGCCTAGCCTAACTTGCAATCATGCGATACACCCCAACTGTACTAGTTGAACAATTTCAATTTAAGTTCCAGATAATGGATTCAAAATCAATTTTTTTTAAGAACCACTCAGGCTGCCAGCCAAATATCAGCTGGCTAGGAATGTGATTCTACAAAAGTATGAGCTAGATCTCTGGACCACAAAGTGAACCCTGCTAAACTTTTAGTATTACTCATTTGAATGATGAAAATCTGGCAATCCTGGCTAGAGGGTGCAAATATTCAGACTGCCAGGTTCACAGGGGCGTAACAAAACTTTTTCAAGTAGGGTGGCAAATGGAGGAGCACGCTTTTGTATCAGGGTAGTAGTAAGTTAAAAAAAAAACATTTAATTTTTTCTAGTTTTTGTTTCTGGCCTCCTTATCACCGAAAGACGAAAAAACTTGTCTTGACAAGGGGGTGGGGCAGGCGTTTTATCCGGGGGGCAGCTGCTCCCCCTGTTCCTCCTCCCTGATAGTTACGCTACTGCAAGTTCACTATAATTATAAGCTGTAAAAGATAATGCAAATTTCTAGTGGCATCAAAGTAAATTGATAGCCCACTGCACGATAATTAAGTCTCAGAATAAATGATGCAGTTGCTCTGTCTTCACTCCGAATAATAAAACTTGAACCGTAGGACCTAGGCTTATGTTTAAAGGCACAAGGCTTATATTTAAAGGCACATGGATGAATTAATCTATTTACCAGCATTATATGCTATTGGCTTCACAAAATAGGTTCTCAAACAAATCACAAACAGTGCTAACACAAACACACATCAAAAAGATCACACGTCAATATTTATACATGTACCATATGTAATCAGTTGCTTAACTTTGTAGTCATTCATTCAGCATTAATACCTCACTGGTTTTGCCCTATTATAGTAAAGAAAAATTATGAAACAAGCTTAAAAATCGCGCCATGCCAGACAGACTAGTCGAGGCTCGCTGCGTGTCGAGGAGGAGGCTGAAGTTGCAGTCGCAAAGTTGCAGTCGCATAGTCGCAGTCGCAAAGTCGCAATGGGTATTTTAACCAAAATATCTGACTAGGGGTTAATATTGTGAGTTTGTAATGAACTACTATTGCGCCTGGACTGTTAAAGCTAACAATGAAATTTGACTGCCTTGAAAACAATATAATTGAGTCTAGCAAAATTTAGTAGCCAACTGTTTGACAGCCAATGATATTTTTTAGATTTTGGTACCACTGCAGACTAAAGCTCAAACTAGTCCATAGAAACAAACCCTCTACAGTTGCATCAAATAGACTATTGCGAAGAAAGGTATTGAGTTTGACTTTATTGGGTAGGAGGAATCCGATTCGGCAACCAAAATTTGTTAAATCAAGGCGGTTTTTCTGCAATTAAATTTTTTCTCTTCTATTTTAAAACTCATTTGCAAAGGAACGTGAGAAATTTTGTTAATACGACTTCAGATTCAGATTCGTCGCATTGTATTTTATAAAATAGGCAATTTAAAAATTAATTAAGCGGTTCAAAATGGTTTTTGACAATTAAAACAAATATTTACAATTTGGCACCAAAGGCCAATAGCGTCCATGATAACCGCCGTTACATTTGAAAAGCAATTTCCGATTGGTTGCTGTTTGTCTACAGAGGTGGCTGCGATGAGTTTCTGGTAGAGTGGACTATCTTCAATTCGATGTATTTAACAATAAATTTGTTGCTAAACTTCCTTAGTCATCATACAACTTCAAAATTGGGTCGTTTTTAAGGCCACTTTTATTGATCAGTGACACTTGCAATGGGTTGTAAACTTTCATTGAATGTAAACATTTTGTATGAATAATAATTGTCATTGTAAATAATGGTGGGTGATGGAGTTGTATTTTAAGGACCGTGTGTAGTAACAAAGACTACTACGGTCCCGTTTTGAGTAAGAGAGCCGCCACAGAACCGCTCCCCCTTCTAGCCGCCTTCTGCGACTCGCCCGGGGAGCTCAGGGCTGCAAGTCTATGCTTTGTTCCCCGACTTGCTGGGGTATTGTCGTTGTAAAATACCTAAAATTGCTTAAAGAATAACTTCTTTTTCATAAATAAAGGTGTGCAGCAAACAATCAAATAAGCAAACCTGCACAAGTGCAGTAAGGTGTCCTGTAGAAGTTCGATACTGATACTAACTCGTCAAGTGAGCAGCTCTGCCGGTCTTCAATTATTGTGAGCAATATTCAGACGCCCACACTCTGCTAATTTCTTACATGAAGGACTTAACGCATACATGCTTCTAAAGTTATCTGAAAAGCTTAATCAGCTAAATTAATGAATCATTATAGTACATGAATCATACGTAACGTAGACCAGTAAGCGTTAATACCGTTTGCATTATAATGCATACATGAAAAGCAATAATGCATGCATATTTGTTCTGCCTTCAGAAGCTATAATAATAATTTAAATTAATTTTATAAGTTACACTGAAATTCCATATAATGTTATTGTTTCACATTCTTATGAAGCTCAATCACAATGTCACATTCTTATGAAGCTCAATCACAATGTCACATTCTTATGAAGCTCAATCACAACCATGTCACACAAGATTCAAAAATTGTAGCTTGCCCAATTCAACTTGGCTGCCTTTGTCACACAAAAAGTAGACTCCACAATCATATATCTAGCAGGCGCAATGAGTCTCAATGTTAGGTGCAGGTGTACTGCCAGCTCCGACTGACTCAGTGCACCGTGACTCAGTGCAGCGTGACCTAAAGAAACTGGGCCTATGCCGTGACCTTGAGATATGATCTTAACTAGTCGTACTGAATGATTATTATGGTAAAATTAGCATTATGATGACGCCAGTCCAAAATATATAGAATTCATAGCAAAGCCACGACACGTCTTCATTTGGGCTTGAATCGCAAACTGGACAGAACTGCTGATTGTTGTCTACTGACTTATTATTATTGTTATTTTTTGCATTTTGTAAATAACAGCGGCGTGTATGTCGTGCAAAAAAATAAACTAATATAATATATGCTAGTACGTACTGTCGTACACCAGCCGAAACAACCCCTGTTGAATTGTTAGTTGAATTTCAAACCGAAAATTTATAATTGATTAGTTTGTTTCATTATAATTTGTATCCATAACAATCTACTGGACAACGCCTAGAACGTTGTGAAGCTACTTCAAAGCCGTAGAGCAGCATTTGGTCAGTTTCTATACACAATTTGTATCAACGATCAACAGCAAGCGCGCCTGGCATCATTATTAATTTCAAGGGAACCAAGAGGGGTCAATAATTATGAACATAATGGCTGACCCTATACAATTATCCTATTTTGGTCAGTGGTCTATAGTTTAGACGTCTGACACAACGGATCTACTAATTGTATCAGTGTGGTACCTGGCATCCCAGTAAAATAGCAACAAAATTCAAATAATTATTCTGAGTAAATAATACTAGGTCTGCAGCGATTTCGAAAAGGTTTTAAATAAGTTAGCATACAAGATGTACAATATATGACATATAACAGGACGTATGATGTCCCTCTCTTTAGTGTAATGCCGCGTGGAAGGTCTCTGGCATCCAACTTCTCCACGCCGACCGCTCCTCGGCCCTTTTCTTCAGCGCTCCATAAGTTTCCTTCCTAATTAAATCGTCTATTATTCCTATTCGTTTTCTTCCCGGCCCCCTCTTTCCTTCCATTCTTCCTTCCATGACGTTTTCATTAGTCCCTCCCCTCTCATAATTATGTTACATCCATATGATAAGTATGCATTTAATACATGCATAAGAAAAAGTACAATTATGCTAAGTCAGATTGGGAATGTGCTCTCAAAGCATATTTTTTACAAGATCTATTTTCTATAGCAGCACAGCAAGATACTGCAAGCTGAATCTTGAAAAGTGTATTCGATTATATCAACTTATATGTTATATCAATATTAACGGAATTTCATTTTTACTGTAATTTAGTATAGAGGATCTATTTGCGATTATATTCGATAGCTTTTAAGTCTGACCGTATATTTACTCGATCCGAATAATTAAAAATTGCTCATCAACTTCTTTCAATCTTTCATACTAGGCTTCACATAGAATTTACACATCCCTAGAACGGATTGTGATAATGCTAATGGCTTGTTTATGTGTAATAAACTTCCATGACTAACTTAGTCATGAAAGTTGCAACTACACCGTGATTACAAAAATTGGGACCCCCTAGATTAATGAGTATAACAAAACAGCCCCTTGAACAATTTTGCTTCAATTTTAGATGCAGTAGTTCTCGAGAAGCAGTTTCGATGCTGGCAAAATATTTGCTATGAATTAATGGCCGTTCGCTATGAATTAATTGCTAAGCTCTGTTCACCCCGGCGCACAGAGCTCGAGAGACAGTTGAACCGCTTGGTAACGAAACGCTGGACTTCATTCCGCCTACTCTCTGGCCACCCAACATCTGGCCCAAATTTGAATCAGGTGGATTATAAAATTTGGAGTGTTATGCAGGAGCGTGTTTACCCAACGAAAGTCCAGTGATATTGAGAACCTGTGACAACCTATCATGCATCATGCGTGGATGTGTGGGACGAATTTGATTAGGGCATCATTGATGCGTCAGTCATGCAATGGCGTATGGCGTAGGCGTCTCTGTGCGTGTGGCCATTTGCAATTGGCATTGCAAATGGCGGACAGTTTGAACATAAACTATGAGTAGAATATCATTAAAACTACCTAAGGCACACTTACTACAACTCTGTTGAATATTAGTTGACTTTTCGTTGAGTTATAATAAACATAATTTGGGGTGCCGATTTTCGTGATCACAGCCAAAGAAAACTAAGAAAACCTTTTCCTTCTTACAATAAAACTCAGTAATTCTCTGGATCAGTAATTCCAAGTCATCTAGAATGCTTTTGTTGATCCGTTTCTCAGTTCAACAAACCTACAGCATTCTTCGACAGACCACATTCTGCCGCTTTAGAAACACTTTCAGTGTAGGTAACTCCGGCACCTCGGGAAACAATTCACAACCATATGCATTAATCACCCACGCAAAGTCATAAAATGGAAAGTCATAAAAGTTAGTGTCAATTAATTCTATATTTAGATGCTCTTGTAAGAAGATGCTTAATTATGTATTTATACACAGCCATTTGATTCATATTGAAGATCTGCACCAAAGATAACCATCAACAAACTATTTAACAGACCGTTCATTAATTAGTGCGGCACGTCACGTGCTGTTCTCAAAAATGAGTAGACCACACTCTCAAATTTGGTGAGCGTCTTCGTGTAAATTAGCTACCGATTGCTAAATTCACTGTTACACGTCAGACAACTGGAGAGTGATGGAGACCGTTCCCTCAAAATGTGGCTTGAATCATTTGTACTCAATTACAAAGACGTCACACAACATGCTTGCCTGAAACCAATTTGCTGTAAAAATTGAGCACAATATTTTATCCACACTGTTATGAACTTATAATACAGTCAGAGACATCTGCATATCAATTCAGATTATTCATAACCTTATTGTTGATAATCTACACAAGACTGGCGAAGCAACCAGTCATTCAAATTCAAATTCAATTCATACTTTACATATAATGCGTTTTTTACTACTTTACCGCATATTTCTAAGGTCTCAATCATTGCAATCAGTTATCTTACCCCGAGCCTATAGCCAACAACTTCGGCCTACAGCTCTATGCTCAGTCACAAGACACATAACAGCTTATCAGGCCTAGCTAAATAGTTCAGGCTAAAATTTCACTAATCATAGGCCAACGTTTAATTTTTTTAACTTAGATGCCAAAAAAGGTAACGTTTTACCTCAACACTTTGAAGATTCCAGTCCTTTTAAATTAAAATTATTAATAGCCTACAAGAATTATATTTATTGATCTCCATACGAATTATAATAGTCGAACACAGACACTGGGCAGTCACAGGTACACAATGTCTGAGTCTCATACAGGTAGACCGCCTACAGACCTATAGGCCTGCTCTTCTCACGATTTGCTCCTATATTGGCAGCCGATGTTTTAGTTGGATGGATGAGTCGGTAGTGCGAAGTAGACTTTAATCATTACAATATATTGAAGTTAGCATGAAAATTACATGTAGGACTAGAGACTTAGGTGACTTGGCATTAGCTAGGTCTGTGCTTAGGTTCAGGGCTCATGAATAGCTACACTTCAATGCCTCGATAATGATTATAATTCCTCCGGCACCGCATCCTATGCAAAATATTTTTGTTGCAGATATAATACCTATGCTTTCCATAGGCTACGCTAAAAAAATTATAGTAAGCAAACCAAAGTACATGACATGTAGGCTAGAGGTAGGTGTTTCCACTGCAAACGCTGTAGCAAGCTAACTGATTTGACACCATGTTTAACAACGTGCAACAAATCACCGCTCAAAGACTTTAACGCATGTCTTTGCGAGTCATGATTGCACGTTGGTTTTCATGGTCATAGTACAAAAGGCAATTTTACCCATCGAAATTTATGATTGGAATGATGTTGCCCTTGAACATCGTTGATCTAACTTAGTATGTCAGAACAAGTTAATGAAGGTGAACGGGTAGAGCTCGTTCAACCTGCACTAACTTACGTAGTAGTGACATTCTAAGTCATTTTGACAAAATAATCTTGATTAAAAATACTTTGGTAAAGCCTGATCTGGTTACACTGACCGGAAAGAACTGCCGTTAATTAGCAAATTAATAGATTTTGTTCAACACTCAACCCAGAACCAAACTCTAAACCCTAACCAAAACTCTAGAACTAATCCTAAATCGAACCCTAATCTAATGGCCTCCTCTAATTATTCTAACCGTTCAAATACATAAAAATCACGATTCCCAGATTTTCACAGAGTCTCGAACCCTGGTGTTAAGCAACATTTTTAGTTGCGCTTCTAGCTGCAAGTATAAATTGTTACCATTGAAGCAGCGTCTTTTTCAGAAGATTCTGTGTGATTGTTGATGATTACGCATTTTCTCTTTGCTCCAAGCGTAATCCACGCTCACATGATGCTAGGTTCGATCATGGCAGAGTAACATTAGCTGTATGTATATCTTATCTGGATATTACACATAGCAACAGAATATCAAACAGCATCTCAGTGGATACGGCTGAAGAACAGGCCATATTTTACAGCCATATTGCGGATTATCGCGGACTATCCATCTGGACATTAAGAATCCAATTATTCCTACTGATTTGCCACATCTTCTGCATACATTTAGCGGATATTCCGATATACTTTCTGCCATCCGATTGTCAAATACTACACATAAATGATTACAACCGTTTGCACCACACCCCTGATCTAAAAGGTGTTTCGAAAAACCGGTTAGCCTAGTCGATGGCTTAGTACTAGAAGTGCATAAAAGCATATTTTATCAGTTTGGACCTGCAATAGCACAAAACTGTATTGCGATGTACTCTCTTATACGGCCAAATTACAGAGTTCAATATATTAAGATAGATGGAAAAAAGACTTTTGATTGTCATATTTTACCTGTTTGAGATGCTCACTAAAGCTAAAAGTGCATAAACGCACTAATACAAACGGTTCTACTGCTAGAAGTACATAAACCAACATACAGGTTTACAATTCGTTCTAGCGGCAAAGGTGCATAAACAACGTTAGATCAACAAGACATGAGCCATATAGACATAGCCATATAGACATGATATATACATATAGACCTACTGTAATTGACGTTCTGTTTACATACATGCAACGGCATGGTGATTACATATCCATTTTCTTTTCTCGATTATTTCTTTATTACTCACACTATGCATACAGCATAGCAGTAAGTAACCTTTCAGTAGGCTAGGCATATATGATAATCTGTCTTCTCGTAGTTCTTTGCAACTTTTTCACACGGTACTTGTGCGCTATCAGAAGCGTGTCAGAAATTCCTGGGTTTCGGCGTGACAGGAATTCCTGGGTTTCGGCGTGACAGGAATTCCTGGGTTTCGGCGTGTCAGAAATTTCTGGGTTTCGGCGTGTCAGAAATTGCTGGATTTGGGCATGTCATAAATTCCTGGGTTTCGGCGTGACTGAAGTCTTGGATTTTGGAGTGTCAGAAATTCTTGAGCTTCGCCGTGTCAGAAATTCTTGGGGTTCGGCGTGACAGAAATTCTCTCTCTTCATAGTTCTTTTCAACTTTCCCTCACGGTACTTGTGCGCTATCGGACGCGTGTCAGAACTTCTTGGGTTTCGGCGTGACAGAAATTTGTAGGTTTTGGCGTGTCAGAAATTTCTGGGCTTCGGTGCAAGTACCGCGTATAGGCAATAATAACAAAGACTACTACAATCCAGTGCTTGCCGAGGCTCAACTCGATTTAAGTCTAGTATGCTAATGCCCTACTAATAGGGTTATGGTGGACAATAATTATTGGCTGCTAGATGTGTGTGAGAGACTTTATTAGAAGTTAGTGTGTAGAGGAATACCTATTATATACCTTTATATATACTTATGCACAAGCATAAGTTGACGGTAAATTGGCTGCTATATGTGCACAAGCGACTTTAAGCGGCCACAGAAAACGACAAATTTCAGGGACAAAAGTGTACATATAATTGCAGAAGCGCGAGCTAGAAGTGCTCAAAAGCAGCAAGCGTTGCACCCTCTCCGTGTTTACAGCTTGTTTATGAAGCCCAGGAAATGTTATTTTGTTACAAATGCAATGTAATGGACATCAACTCTTCTTATATACATTTGAACTTTGTAATTTGCCGATTTAACTGGCAGAGACATGATGATTTTTAATGTTAGTCTAAACTTTAAAAAAATCTCATGTCTTTTTGACCGCCGCTGCAGATGTGCACTTTTAGCGCCAAACCCTCGAGCAGCTGTCCGTGAATTCATCAACTATTCATTTACAGCACTGGTACCTATTGCAATGTAATGGTCGCCTGAAAAGTAATGTAAAGTCGCCTAACTACAAGATGAAGATTGATGTTAGCCTACGCATTTACATAAAAGTTGTTTCACATTGGCCGAATGCCGCTCCCAATCTTTAATAACTTCTAAACATACACATTTTTTTTACAACATTTACTCCTGTGATCATTAAATTTTCAAAAATCACACTGATTTCGACTGTCACTTCCAATTTTTGTCATTTTAATTAAATCAAATGAAATTAAATCAATCCAAATTCTTTAGAGTGCGGCTTCCAAACACTGGCTATTTGTTTTATTGCTAACTATAATTTTATTGCTAAACGGTAAAATTTAACACAAGTATAATTAACACAAGTGCCAGCTCCCACCCTCATCCAGCCTAATCGAGCAGAATTAAAGCATGACGAGTCGTTCGGACAAGTCGCGTCGTACGGATGTTCCCGGACTGCCGCCGGGCTGGAAACGAGAGGAAATTGTCCGAAAGAGCGGACTATCGGCCGGAAAAACAGACGTATATTACTTCAGGTCAATGTTTGAATTTTTGGGTGAATCATTCGTGAGACGCGAGATTTATCTTTACGCTAGTGATTGTTTCCGCTTTTGCGTAGACATGATTACACATTTTAAGTAGTTTCTAACTAATCCATTCAGTACATGTATTGTAAGGGCTGTAAGGGTAAACACTGGATAAATGGTCCACTGCGTACGGAATAGGACTGAACTTAGGAACTTAACGGGACCGAATAGGAGCAAAAGTTACATAAAAAGAGAAAAAGGTTCAAAAAATGGTGATAGATAGATGATAAACACGTTGTGCATCATGTTTTGAAGGCCAAAATATGACAAAGCTTCCTTTCTTATCTAGGTGTCCATGCCATAATATTTTCTAGTGTCAAATAATTTGATTTAAATGATCATTTAAGTTGTCAAGCACAGGTGCGAAAAGGTGAGCCGTAATATCATTTGCATAAAAATTGAAATCGTTGAACAATTTTAAAATGATTTTTCTCCCATGTCGGTGATTTTTTTCTTCTCTTTAGTCCCTTTCAGTTCCTTTAAGATGCGTATTTGACGCTGTTTGTTTGTTCGATCGTTAGAGCGACTGCTGTATAAGTAATGCATTCTCATTTGTATATTCAGGTATCGTTGCTTATTTAGTTCTTTGCTGTGTTACAATGTATGTTGCCGTGTTAATTTGAGTTCTTTGTGGTGTTACAATGTGTGTTGCCATGTTAATTTTGATGCAAGTCAAGGGCCTGGAGTTTTTTTAACTCGTTGCGTGGAGTTTCTGTCGTTTACGATGGCTTTCTAATTGAAACTTGTTTAAATATTGCTTGACTTTTAAAAAACGTTATATTGTATGGACTATTGTGATAGATTCTATGTACTATTGAATATTGTGATAGACTTACCGTATCTGTTCATGTATGTTCGTGCAGCCCCGATGGAAGAAAGGTGCGCAGCAAGCCAGCGATGGCTCGACTACTTGGTGAGAAGTGCGATTTGTCCGGCTTTGACTTCCGAGCTGGTAGACTGCTTCAGGTCAACAACGTTCATAAAAGTGAGTGCTCTAAGCGTGTATCAGACCAACGTTCCAGCATGACATTTTGAATTTTTTAATTGGATGTATTTCTACCTGTTCATAGTGTTAGTTCTCTCAATATTTTATGTCACATTTGCCTGATTGAGGCTCAGATCTCATATATATACACATTTTTTGGAACTAGTAGGGAATGTTTTCAGTTTCATTTATCGTACATAAATGACACTGGACATGTTGTAAAAAAATTTGTATATATAAAATAAAGCATTTCTTGTAGCTTAATTCAAAATAGCATGCACCTGTAAATGTTGTAATTCTGTTGTCGTGGTCGCAGGGATGGCGAGTGGAGTGAGGCGTAGTCGTAGATGTGGCGGGTGTAGTAAAGTGTGGTCGCGGCGGGTATAGAGCAGCGCCATAGGCGCGGCTGGTATAGTGAAGCGTTATCTATACGTACGTTTATCTACACGGTTGTATAGAGAAGTATAGTAGCAGGCGCGGCGAGTGTAGTAAGGCGTCGTGGCCGGCGCGAGTGATGCGAGCGAGTGATCGTGTACTGCAGGGATCTGTCAGGCGTGGCGGGTGTAGTGAAGCATCCTAGCAGGCGTGGCGGTTGTAGCAAGATGCAACAGGTGTAGGGACGCAAATGAGTGATTGTGTGCTGCAGGGATTCGTCAGTCGGAGGCGAGTCTGGTGCTGCCGATACGCCAGACCGCGTCCATCTTCAAGCAGCCCGTGACGGTGGTGCGCAACCACCCGGACAGTCGCACACGCCCAGACCTCAAGCACGGTAGTCAGGAGCCTCCCAGACAGGTGACTCATTCACGCCTTTTAAGATCTCACAGTAAATCCCCTTTACTATTGACATACAAAAACAAGATAGATCCACAGACTCCAAGATCCCCACTATGCAAAACAGATCTATAAACAACCACACATCTTTTCAACTGCCCGCAAATATATGCACCACTCAAACCCATGGATATGTGGACAACTCTGTGGGGGCGGCGGCTCTGCTATCAAACTGGGAACTGCGGCTGGCTGGTCCCTGAGGCTGGATGGGAGGAATCTGGGCTCGACAATCACGGGTCCGGATGGGGTCACCACTAAACCAGCACCACCACCACCACCACTCCCTGTAAGACAGGAGCAAAGAAAATTAGCTTGCAGTTCAGAGCGCCCCGGTCGAGTCGTAAAAGGCAACTAAATAGGGGGGAGCGATTCTGGGCGTGGCCTTCCGCACGGAGTTGGACTGTAATAGTATTCATTTCTATGGACGGTCCTTGAACTTACAAGTGTTGTAGATATTCTAGGTGACAGATTCCTCTTCTACCCGTTTGTGAAAGTTTTGAGTTGATGTCTTCAAAACTGCAAATGCACACTGTTTAGTTTAACCCTCATAAAATAGGTGTAGTGTTACACTTATTACTTTTTGAGCATGGGTACCGATATTCTCAAGCATTCATAAATCGCGTAGGCCTACACCACAAAAGTCAATTTTAACGCGATCT
>JAQIWG010002427.1:0-20427 GCA_034695025.1 Chamaedrilus cognettii | reverse complement strand
ACCGTTCTTCCCGGAAGACGATTGGTAGAACAGCTCGGACTACCCAATATGGAAGCACCTGAATAGACTCGCAAGAGTGAGGATACAACCTCTGCGCCAGATGTTGATCAGTTGATAACATTTGATAGTCGCTCTCACAGGCAGGCTAGCAATGGTCCCTGCCACTACCCTCATAGCGTTCGGTGCCTTGTTATCAGTTCAATTGTTATAGACCAGCTGTGTGTGCGTGTAGCGTGAAGCGAATTTGTAGCGTGATGTGATGCAGCAGGGTTTGTCTGCACTGTCTGTGTGTCAGGGAAAGGAAGGGAGTCTGTCTGTGAGTGAACAGTTGTATGCCAGGTCTACTGCCGTTATTGGGCATTGGTTAACATTGCGTTTCTGCATTAATACTAAGGGTGGGTTCTATATACGTACCTTTGTTTCCACCTTTACCATTACCTTAGCTTAGGAGACAATTTAAAGGCAACCCATTGCTGCCAATGCTCAAAGAAGCATTTTGTTTGGTCCATTTTAATTAATTTGTATGATATAAAATTAACATGACATCATAGATTTCAAGCTAAATTATTTCTGCTGACACTGAATTCAAATTAACTTCATTTCTCATCGAAATAAGTTTTGTTTAGTTTTCTAATTTATAAACATATTGCGTGTTTTTTCCAATGGCAGTTGAGGGCTGCCGTTAAATTGTCTCCTAAGCTAAGGTAGGCTAAAGGTGGAAACAAAGGAAGGACTATAAAATTCACTCTAAGCCTCGGTTAACTTCTCTTTACTGCTTTTTTCATTGCTGCCATTGATAACTAGTTCGGTTGGCTTCTCACCACAGATAGAATTTATTTAATGAAATTATGTAGTGAATACGTAACATGGAATATACGGTAGTGAATAAAATAATTTTTTGCCTTGTTTATGAAATGGCATGCTTTGTATGCTCTCAGAGCACTAAGCATGTGTGATAAATAGCGAGGTAAAATTATACCATAAGATTTTGTGTTCTGTCATGCAAACCAACTAAACAGTTTATATTGCATCTGGCTTATATTGTACATGATGGAAAATATTTGCTGCTCGAAGTTTATTTTAAATTTTGCGAAAGCAGAAATACACAACTGCGAATTTTGAGTGTCGTATTTAAATATTTTCTTTTGCAATCTATTGTCTGGGATTTAGTTTCTATGTTTTTAATATTACCTCCTGTTCCCGTATTGGTTGAATGAGTATTATTTTCAAGTTGCTAAAGGATTATTAGCTGCTCAGCTATACCATACACGGCCTGTAATTTATAGTCTCCGCATGATGGTCTAGTATGTGATTTGAAATTTGCAGTTGTTTGCTCCTTTTTTGAAATATGCAAGTTTGATGAGATAGATATTGGATCAACTAATGGTGGTTAAGCTGCTAGCTCTAATGGTTACCGGTCATGTATCTTGCTTGTTTTCTTCCTACTCGTTGCAACATTTATCGAACCGTAAAACAGCTGTTGTTCTAGCATCGTTGTATTCAACTAACTATTTATGTTATAGGTCCTTGTGCTTTAATTATATACGAGTGTCGTTGCAGTTTCGTAGTAGGTCAGATGATTTGTGTATGTACCATAATTGTTGTCAGATTTTCTTGTGACGTTTCGGATTGTGTGCGCACATGCATTGGTTTGTTAACACCTTATGTGATTTTTGTGTTGCGCTAGTACGAGCGTGCTTTGGTTTTAGTGGTTGCGGACAAGCGTTCAATTTGACTGCGTTGCTGGTTAACTGACATCGATGCAAGTTTGTAGCCTGAGCGTAGTAGGATTATAGAATGGAAAGTAGGCAATAATAACGCTTGTGAGATTTATAGGTATTTCATGTACGGTACCAGATAGTAATCATCTGTCCAGAAAACCTTACCTCGCACCAGAGTGAAGCATATAATGTAGGCGTTCACTGCTGATGGGATCTAGAATCCATGAACTCTTGAGATCCCTCAATTAAATCCACCTGGGTGACATATAAATCCTGAACTGTATTCTGCATTGC
Source organism: Chamaedrilus cognettii (assembly GCA_034695025.1). Taxonomy (NCBI): domain Eukaryota; kingdom Metazoa; phylum Annelida; class Clitellata; order Enchytraeida; family Enchytraeidae; genus Chamaedrilus; species Chamaedrilus cognettii. Next base: position 18,412 of record JAQIWG010002427.1, on the reverse strand, counting down.
TTATCACTAGACTCCGTGGTTTTCGAAAGTCGCAATTTGTGGGAAAAAGAGATCCGCTATTGTTTGACGTGATGGAGGATGAATGATAGAGGAATTCAGGAAATGTCTTGGAAGTCAGGGTTTCATTTGATTTCACTTTAAACTCTTCCACTTGAGAACAGAATGTTCAGTTTTCTTTTCATGTGATTTTTCATGTTTGTTATCAGCAGTTTGTTTATTATTTTTATTAAGGTTATTTATTTATTTACGACATGTTTTAAATCCCTATCAATTTTAATTAAATTTCAAACAGATTTTAAGAAGGAAGTTGATAATATTATTCTCAGATAAAAAAAAATTAAATCTAAAAATTGTAGCTTTAAGCTATAGCTAGTTCAGATCTCCTGTACACCTACTACTTACAGTACTGTTATAGTCAAGTTATGGTTTAAAATTTGTTATCTTTCTCTTTGATACTGCTTTTCTGCAGTCGTGGAGTATTAAAATTCTGAATAACCTCAATTGGTTTGCTAAAATTAATTCTATTACATGGTTGTGTATCTATGATATGAAAGGAATGTAGGCTTACTGTTAAGTGAAGATGAGTGAGCATGAGTAAGCATGATGAGTAGAAAAACAGTCTGCAAGTGAATCATTTATGGATTATTTTAGCTTCAGAGGAATAAATCCTCTCCACATTTATCCCTGTTTATTGTTGAATGTGGATACGATTGGTTTTCATTGTGGTGACGCGTTAATCATTTTCAGTTTGTTTTTCATTAGTGCTCTCGACGGATATTACTGTTATAGATTATCTCTATTGTGTTGTCTGCATCTTAGTTGTGTGTTGTTGTTTGTGTGATCATCATGTTGAAACAAAACTAATTGCTAATATTCGTGTCCACGCCGTCGTTGTTTTGTCGCGGCCGCGTGTCTCGGATCGACGCGCTTGCACGTTTATTTTTTATATAGTTGTTGTTATTTTTTTGTAGTTCAAACAGTTTGATGTTCGAGTCCGTATCATCATTCACAAAATGTCCATGTATCATTTCTCGAACAGTTCAAAGAGTCTAGCGTTTAGATTGTTTGATAGAAATCACACATGTTAAATGGCATTCAATATTTGTGCCGAATTAGGGTCTTCTTTTATTTTAGCATCCGGCCCATTCAGGCCTCCTTTCCATGATGCATATTTTGCATGCAATTTTATATGCAATTTTGCATGCAATTTTGCAACCATGTTTAGAGAATTACAGTGTAAAATGGCCTTAACTGGGTTTCATGCAAGCCGTGCATGAAACCCAGTTAAGGAACAAGCCGTACATGAAACCCAGTCAAGGGAATTAATTTAGTCGTCCGTCCACCTTAACACAGTTGCATGCAAAATTTCATGCAAAATATACATGGTTGAGAAAGAGATCCTAACACTCGCATCTTATTGGCGAAGATTTAATCTGCTTTCGCCGACTGCCTTTGTAAATAAAGTTCTGCGCGTAGTGAGGCATTTTATGGAAATTACGCGACTATGCCGCGAGCATAGCAACCCATTTATACAGTGTGCAATGAATGCGTTTGCATTGCATGTGTTGTGATACATTGACCATCGTCGGTCTTAACAGCTTTACTCTAAATCCGTTTTCTGTTATTTCCTGCACGGGTGCTAGTAGCTGCGTGTGTGTTGTTGTAGATGCTTATGTACTCGTAACTTACCGGCTATTACAACTTCTGTTGATGTTTTCACGAAACCCTGCATCGGCTGGCTGCACTAAATCGCTGCCTATCATTCGGCTCTAGCTATTCTAATGCGTACGTTTTGTGATTGGTCAAGTGTTGCGTTTGTGGCCGTAGTAAGGTTGAATCTATTTATTTGGATGGCTGAAGATGAAAATTTATTGAACGTTTATTGGCGACCTGTTTTGATGACAAGTTGGCGTGCTGCGATCTGTCAAGTTATTTGGTTGCTGTTTTTTTCTTTGAGAACTTTTTCTGTTGACTAAAACAGAGAAATATTGCCTGTGTGAAATTCATAAAATGAATTTGCTTTACTATTTCATTTTTGTCTCGTTTCATTCACGTTTTTGCATGAAGGCTGACAATAAAATTTTTATATACAAGCATAGTGTATGTATGTGTATTGATTACACAAATGCATAATCCTGTCAAAGTTAGTAAAGATTTGATATCATTCAAATCCTCATTAGTTTCCATTAGGTTTTCGTATGATCCCTCTGCCCTAACCTGCAACTCATAGGAGAAAAAAACCTACTTTATGACTAGGTCACATGGATAATTTTATAACAAATCCGACGATTTATTTTTGAGCTCTAGTGGAAGATATCTAAAATTAAAATTAGTTTATTATTGGTCTTCATGGGCAGGCATCATGCTGTTATCAACTTGTTCATTCATAAGTTGCTGTATTATAGTAAGGATGTTTTTAGCACTGGTTTGTTATTAGAACTGTCCGTTTAATTGTTGGGGTCAATTTGATTGTGTGAATTTGTGTTAGCACCTGATAAGTAAGTTGAACAACTTGTATTTAGTTATTCTATACTTATAACCGATCTTTAGCTTATTTGTGTGTCGTTTTATGATAATAAAACGGATCCAGTGATACTTTAGTTGAAATTTTGTCATCAATCATATTTCACTCTAGTAGTTAGAATAATACTGTAAGACTATATGACTTGATGTTTGAAACCTTGGTGATTGAAAGGCCTAGTTTCCATCTGGTATTTAATACAACTTTAAATAACATATATATTATTTGAAGCGTTACATTAAATGAAAATAATTTTAAATTGTACCAAATGTTATGCGCTGCGTCTATAAGCGTATTTGTTTCAATATTCTGCTTCAAGGAAAGGTTGACAATCTGGAAATATGCCCCTCTTCAGATTTTATGATGTAAATGGCATTAAAATTGATTGAAGTTTGGTTATAAACTTATTTTGATTAGATTTGATATGACAATGTTATTTTATTCTTTAAGTTTTTGTTATGGATAGTATAGCGATTGATATATAACTGATCACTAACTCGTGTATAAAAATATGCGTATGACAACTTCGTGTATTGACTGTATTTATCTTATTATCATATTCACTGGTGCATCTTGGCAATAATCATAATTATTGGCCAATTTTCTGCCAATTGTTGGTGTAACTTTTAGTGTTGGCGTCAAGCAATGTCACGCATTTGCTTAATGGGGAGTTTCATGTTGTTTCAATAGCAGAGAAAAATTATCTTTTATCATCAAACGCAATGGCAATGCTTATGTGATCCTGATTAAAAGAACTTAACAAAGTACTCTTCAGTTTAAGAAAATAGAATTTAAGCGTTTTGATTGGCTTAATATTAATCAAATGTATTGCGCTAGAGAATTTGATAGTAAAACGGAAGTATAGAACATAATAGCGAACATAATTAAGTAGTCTTAGAAAGTAAACTTTGAGGGAAGCTATGATGTAGAAAACTGGGTGAGAATTATTGAAGTGTGGTATGAGAACGAAATAACATGATTATGAGAAGATTGATGAATTAGTTGCTGAACAAGATTTCTGTTTGAAATTAATAAGAAGTAGTAGATCGAATAGGTTTATGTTAAATTTCACTGGCTTGCAAATGCTGTGGTTATTTCTTGATATAGGATATAGTGCACACACTGTAACTTATGCCTGATGTCACATACACTATGGCACACTTCATACGATTATTTTCTTTAAGTTTTTGGCTTGGTATTGTTGGGATAAATATAAATTTTTGATTGATTGCAATATAAGTATGCGGCTTAATTTGAATGAACTTTACTGACTTGAAATATTGTTGATCAATCAATTATTGAACTGTAACCACTGTGGATGATTTTTTATTTTACAAATAAATGACGAGTCTTGTCATATTCAATATTGATACCTTGAACGCCTGTAATATTAATCCAAGTATGGTTTTATATGTATGTCAAGATCATGTGCATCTTCAAAGTATTACACTGACACCTTGTTTGTCTGTATGCGATAAAATCGAGAAAAAAACTTGTTTCCGTTGTCCAGCCACGCACGATTAAGATAGTTTTTGCTGTGCAATGATTATGTTTCGGTCATAATTTTTCCTGCTGTTGAAGTCATAAAAAACTGTTAAGTTGTATAACCGTTTTGCGAATACGTAAAAGAAATATCGCACTTCTAAATGATTGATTTCATAATTGAGTTGCAGCCAACAAGGTTAAATATTTGTTGACAGCCGCGGCGGTGCATGTTATATTATTAACTAGTGGTTTGTTGTTCTGCATTTGTGGTGTGTTTGTTTTGTTGTTGGTTGTTAATGTGTAAGTACACGGTACAATACAGTTTTGTTTTTAAAGCCATGAGTCTCGTTGTTGTTTTATTGGTCTTTTGTAGACTAGCAATCGTAAAATATGTACAATCAAATAATAACAATTGATGTGTCCCAAAAAAGGCCTTTTTTGAAAAATTATAGGCATTTGTAAATACCGTATGGATTTTGAAGTGAAATGGCACAGCGTCTACATTTGAAATATTAAAATATTTTCTATTCTTATCCTAATTTCCACGCTAATAGGTATGATTTTTTTTTCAGGTTCTTGATCTAAATTTTACTTCAAGTTCGATTACCTGGCAATGTTTTAGTAATAACACAAAAATATGACAAAAATAGGTTATGACTATCTCAAACACTTGAGTTCTCTCAATTTTTAGATTTCAGACTGCTGGATTTTAACTATGAAATCATGCGTTACAGGCCCTTCAGTTAGGCTGTTAAACACACAAGTGTCGCTAGCTACTAACCCCGTGCCAAATATTATTTATTTGGTTGGCGTCAGGAAGGGCATCCGGGCGTAAAAACCCAGCTCAAGCAGTCCTGATCAGGCCGGGCAAAAACGTGCAAATCTGTGTGAAAACATGGACATGGAAACATGGACATGGAAACATGGACATGAACACGGAATAACAGATTGCACAATAAAATGGAGGTTAGTATTTTGGATTTTAGTCTTCAAACTGCTGGATTTCACATTTCAGGTCTTTCATTATTTTGAATAGCAGTATTTTAATTACAGACAAGCATTTTTAAAACTGATTCCATAGTATTGTGATTTGGGCATATTCTGCAAGTTTTATTGACAGATATTATCGTAATTTTATTGAATTAATTGTAATTACCACACCAAAAAATTGAAATAAAAAGAATTAGTTAATAATTATACGATGTGATTGACAAATTAATTACGTCATGGCATGTAGCCTCTAGTTTTAACAGTTATAACAACATAATGCATTGTTACGATATCTAAAATATAAATAGTGCTGATTTGACATTACATATTGCAACCTACTACGACGAAAGTCCAGTTAATAGCGGTAACTGTTCGCGCAAAAAAAGTTATTACAAAACATAGTTGTAAAAATTTTGGCGCGTTTTATCCTATTGCTCCGAACGATCGCTACGTATCTACCGAACAGTTTATTTTCTACAATACTTGCCTTTTCTACGTAAAGGTTAGGGGGGTCGCCCATATATGACGTCGTTGGAAGATGAGATTTGCGACAAACAGAACGCCTAGAGGGTTCGGACAACTAAACACAATCTACACGTATGGACGGCTCCGTAAATCAACGCAAAATAAAAAACTAGCTTCTCCGGTCAACAGACCAATGAACAGCGTTCTTTGAATTTTTGCATAAGCACCACTGATAACTTCGTTGAAGCTTAGCACCGTTTCAGAAATATTGTGAATAAATCTTCTTTCAGCGGAGGATGTCAGCCTTTATGAGTAGACTGTCTTCTGAACGTGAGTAGCACGATCCTGCAAACAAACGTGGTGCTACTACATGTATTAATGAGCAAATCTAAAAAGTTGAGCTAGTGTAACTGCCTAGAACTATAGATTATTTGGTATAACAAAGTAAACGTAAGCAAGAAATGAATAAAACTTATCCTCAATCGTACTATTGTTTGTAGTGGTTCTGGGTCACATTTCAGAATTCAATGTTCCTCTGTCTTCTGGAGTCCATTGTGATCATTTTGCTGAGGAACCTTAGCTAGAACCTCCCTCGCCAAGGGCAGCATTGCCCTTGACACAAGTTGCTTAGGCCTAATGTACGAGCAATTTTATGATGCAAGTTATTGCAACATCGGCATAGACGAAATTTTTGATTTTAGGTTACTATGGGTTAGATTACTAGTAATTGAGTTAGTAAGCGAAGCTGAGAGTAGATTGCATTACCTTTTGTTGAGATCCAGCTACAAATCGAGCTATAGACTGATCAATGAAGGAAATCAAGATCTAACCATGGTTCACTTGTGCTATTTTGATCTCGATTAGAACACGCCTTAAAGCGATCCATTTGTTTATTTAAGAGATAATACTTAGAAAAAGTCTATATTAAGGTTTAATGTATTATCATTTTTTATGCAGAGATCTTCCGTTCGCGTAGTTTTATATTACTTTTATTAAATTTGAATTAAGACTTCCATGTGCTATGGAACCATTAGCAAATTTTTGGCATTTATTATTTTGTGTGGCAATAAAATAGCCCTAGTCTGCTGCAGTGCTATTAATCAACAAACAATAAATATTTAGACACGTATGGTGCAGGCTACCTCTCCGAGCTGGTTGATTAGAGTCGTCTTGATCGCCGATCCAGTGCCCCAGTCGCTGTGGTACTCTAGATCCGTGGGCAAGGCACCGGGAGGTCTGCAACCGGCTGCCCAAACCTACAACAAAATAAGCCCATGTTATAATATTTTTATTTTTATTTATAATTTAACCTCACTTCTTAAAAAAATAACGACTCTAATCAACATTAAAAACGTCAAAAGTAAAGTTCATTAATTTCAAGTTGCAAGCCTACTACAATTTAGTTAAAAGCAATTAACTTATCAGTTCGTGGCCAACAGTCAGTCTAACTGATGTATAATATAACAATTGATGGCTAGGCAAAATAATAGTAAAATTGAGTACAGTTAATTTCTATAATGATGTCAGCCAAAAAAAATATGCACAAGCCTACTTTGATCAAACACTCAAAGCTATTGTTACGAAAGCTTCATCACAATTACTACTCCTGAGAAGGGTGGCAACACACTAAAATCGCTGTTAAGCTCATAATACTACGATACCTTTATCTTTCCCATCGGTTGGATGGTGATGTAATCCAGCGGAAAGTCTGCTTTATCAATACCGTCGATGTTTCGTCTAATTCTGTATCCATCCAAATTCTCTTCCTGCCAGACAATAAAAGAAAGAATGAAGAAGATAATACTGCGTTACCGGTTTGATTTGATATGCATTTAAATGTTGTAAGGTAGAGCCAATTTGTCACTATATAAAGCGTATTCCTTCAAATCCTGCACTCTTCGTACAAATATCGTGAAACCCACTTGCAGAAATGATGATATTATGGCTACAACTTTTTATACAGTCGTGACTATTAGCGGTTTGAAAACGTTTCCGGTTCGCCTGAGACTCGAGACGTGATTAGTTGATTGGCAGATAAGAGATTATTAGTACTTAGACGAATCGCACATGTAAAAAAATAGTCTAAGTAAGAAGTACCGGTAGTAGCATTGTTTGAACGTGTGTCTTGGAAAAAATACCTTTCGTCCGGTGTTTTCGACGACGACGAACTTTCCGTCCTGGGCACACTCTGAGATGGAGATGGGTCCCTTGGCGCTGCGCTGGTATGTCGTCTTGGCCGACATCTCCCCCTTCATCACCTGACTCACGCGCGTCGTCGAATCTGGGTCATGAAAAACATCAACCAGTAAGTAAATTTGATGGCAAAAGCAGGACATGTCCCCACGTTTTCGTAAGCTGGTTCGATATTGTGTTACCTGGTAGTCAATAAAGCTTTGCGTATTACTCATAGATATTTGACGAAAAAGGTTACTAAATATCAACCGATCTGACGATGCAAATGAATGATTGAGAAAATCATAATGGAAAGTGGTTCAATGGCTAGTGATTGCTAAGAAAATCTCGAAAGTGCAAATAAGCCTACAACAGTGCATGTATGTTTTCTTGATCCTTTATCTGGCCAACAGCTGCTGCTATCTGCGTGCTAAGTACATAATTCTTAAGAATTCATAATGTGACGCTCTTAGTTTTCTTCTAAATTATAGGCCTACCAAGATGCACAATTTAGTTGTGTCTCAAACAAAAAACAGCTTTCTAAATTCAAAAGTTTAATTAATAAGTTGATAATACAGGTTTTCAGATGTAAAATTTCTAGCCATATGTCTACACGTCTAGCCACTACATGGGAAACATTAACTGACCTATACACCCCTTACAATATACAGCGATACGCCCCGTCACCTATACCACGGGCCAGCTGCCTGAGGCTCCAAAATTAATTAAACTTACTCAATATTTATGGTACATATTTAGATAATCTTCAACATTATACTTCAAAGCATGATGGAGTTTGTCACACATGACATGATATCTATGTTCTGGTTTTGCTCTTTTGTAGTTTCGGTATCGTGTTTAGCACAAAGACTATATATAGTCCAGTTCTGTGCCAGAGAGCCGGCACAGAACCACTTCCTCTTTTTTAGTCGCCTTTTACGCCTCGCCTGGGAAACCCTGGGCAGCAAGCCTATTCTTTGTTTTCCGGTTTGCATGGGTCTGATATTTATGAGGAAGAATGTAAAAGTTAGCTACAAACACGTCCACTATAGCATACTGCTGCAATGCGAAACTGGTACAAACCCGTTGTTCCGCTGTGGCCCCCCCCAAAGCCCGTGGTGGAGCTGGAGGAAGCTCCGCCGTGGCTGCCGTAGCTGCTGTAGGACGCGGACTGCGTCATGCGCTGCTCCTGAGTGCCGGCCAGCGACTCGACGATCTGACGCAGGCCCTGGCTGCTCGCATCAACGACGAGAAGATAATGATGCATCGTGACGTCATTGCATATTTCGTCATTTAATAAAATAATGATGCCGCACAGCGAGGGGCTGTGGTGTAGTGGTTAAGGTGTCGGACTAAGAGTCCAGACTCTAGAGAACCTGGATTCAAGTCACCGCGCTGGCGACTATGAAGCCATGCATTATAGGCCCTTCAGCAAGGCTGAATGGCCATGGGCTGAGGGGCGACACACAAATGTCGCTAGCTGCTTACTTCGTGCCAGATAATTATTTATTTGGTTAGCGTAAGGAAGGGCATCCGGTCATAAAAACCTAGTACCAGCAGTCCTCACCAGGGTGTCAAACATCTAACCCACTTGAAAACATGGACACTGACATAATAGACGAGTAAAAAGGCTTAAAAAGACAAAAAACGTCCTTCTTTAGTCGCGTCTTACAACTCGCCCAGAAGCTCTGAGCTGCAAGCCAATTCTTTGTTCCCAGGCCTGCAGGGAACAGCCAAGCGTCAGATGTCAATTAAGCTTACAGCACAAACATGGCGTTACTGAAACTCTGCCCAGTGAAGTGACATACTGCAAACACAAAATTCTTCCTTCATGTTATTTTTTCAGTTTTTCTTTCTGAAATTTTGCCGCACTCATTTTTTGAGGACTGCCCATTATCTATAGCATTAGCGACTTTATTTTCGTAAATCAAATTTTTGCGAGTTTTATCAATTTGCCAAATTCACCAAAATCACATGCGCGCAAAAATTTCATGTTTTACAGTATTCAAAGAAAACAGACCAGTTTCCCTCGAGCAGCTCTATCTCCTCTACCCCTCTATCGGCTTACACCCCCCCTCACCGGTTCTCCTCGCCCTCGAGTAGCTTGCGGTAGGCCGCTATCTCGAGCTCGAGCCCGAGCTTGGTGTCCATGATGGTCTGGAGCTCCTTCAGGATGGCCTCCATCTCGGCGCGCAGCTTGGCGATCTCCATCTTGAATTCGCTGTTCTCCGCCTCGAGCTCGCGCTCGCGCTCCTCCTTCTCGCGGCGCAGCAGCTCGAGCTCGCGCATCAACGCCGCGTTCTGAGTACGAACATCAGGGGCTTCATTCAAGAAGCGATCTTATGAAAATCTTAGTCATCAGATTATCTGAAGGGTATCTTTGGAAAATCTTATATTTTTATTGGAAAACTTGCAACCGTCGCGTGCGAATCAAATGATGACGTCATGGCGGTCGGCGAATGAATTTTGTTTGTTTTAAATTAGACTTCGAAAAAAAGTTAAGAAAATGATAATAAATATACGTGAATGAGGCCTCAACCCTGATGCTTGGAGTTAAGTTTGGCAGGCGTAGTACACCGAAAATTATTATTGCAGGCAAATTGTGAGCCTACTTTGAAACAGGCAGGCGCAGCGTTACGCGTGAAAATCGATTATGGTAGCGCATACCTATGAGTTGCAGAACATCTACAATAGTCGAATTTTACGCGAAATCGACGCTAGCTCGTTTCAATTAGGCGCAGGCCGGCAATATGGAAAAAGCCTGATTTTACACATACTACGCCAACTAAACTTAACCCTGACAATAATTTACGCCAAAAGACTCAAAAACCCTTGTAAAGAGATGCACTGGGTTGACATAACCTTAGCGTCGAGGTCGTTCAGCCGGTCCCTCATGTCAGTCAGCTGGGTGCGCAGGCGCTTGCTCTCCTCCTTTGCATGCACCGACTCCATGTTCTGCTTCGTCGCGCCCGTGCGGAACTCCTGGACCTGTATAAAATACAGGCAAGTTACAGCTGTAGTGATTTCTGACGTAGGAAGGAAGTTGTTCTTCATGTTCTATGGTTTTTTAGGATTTTTTCCAAACCTACTTTTTTCGAGCGCCATGACATGACCGAGGTTATATGTAAGGCGCTGTACACTTCTCGACATTTTTGAGGTGCAGGTTTCTCCTTCATTTAATTTGTGAAGAGCCTCTACGGCAGCTGGAGCTACCATACAGTCTACGTTAGTATTCCCAGTCCAGCTGACTCTGGATCACATTCTCCAGGTCCCTGGACTGGTGAGCTGTGACAGGCGCTCGAGTTAGCGTTTCTAAGGTGCAGTGTCGAGTCCATTGCCGCTGTCTGGCGATTATATTTGAACCTGCAGTGATTTATTCTAGGAGAAGGAGTGTTGTAGTGCAGAGTTTTGTTTGGTAGAATCAAATTCAGCATGCAGGCAATCATTATTTGGTGATCGCAAGCAGGAATCATGATTCAAGTCTCGTTCATCCTCAATCCCTAAAGAGAATCCCCAACAATGCACCAACATCATTGATGGCTAAACCAAACGAGTTTTTAATCCACACAATTGGACTATCAGTAGTAAAGATTCTGTTTGCTTGCTAAAGACAGTAAAAGAATTCTTTGAAATTGCCAAACTATAAAAACTTTTCTGGATAATTGCAAAACTGAAACTTACTTCTGAAACTCTAATGTCCCGCTATATTTGGACAAACTTAGAAACTCTCTTAACGTAAACAGGTATTAGATTAAGTGCACAGCGGCCAATGATTCACATAGGGCCTAGCATCATCTGCAGCTTGCCTTTGATTTTAAAAACTCACAACCTCAACTTAGGCTCTCACAACTTTTAACTAGCAGATCATCATAGCCTGACTGTGACTACTGCCTGAGTATATGACTATATAATTATATAAATTTGCCCATTAAGCACTGTCATAATGTTGTCCATGAAATTGTTTATAAGGGTGTGCTGCTGTCCCGTGATAAGGGCCAGCTCAGACAATGTATTACCTTTTCGGGGATCAGTCTCCTTTTGCTTAACCTTGTTGATTCGCGTGTGAGCTTTGTTTTCCGATACGTTTATGCCGTGTCCGAAGCAATAAATGCGATTAAATAAAAATGCGCAACTAGCGCAAACCTTGAGATTGTAGAATGTTTCCATCTCCCCGCGCATAGCGTCCATCTTGTCGTCGTAGATCTGGTGGATCTCCCTCAGCGCCTGTCCCATCTCGTTCTTCCAGAACTCGCGGTTCTCCGCCGTCGTGTCGCGGTACGCCAGCGCAGACAGCTCTTTCAGCTCCTGCACTCGTGAGATCGACAAGAAATGTCATGATGATAATTATCATCGTTGTTGACGCCCATTGGGCGCGGGAATGTATGGATTATCGGATAGATCCAAAAAGACATACAGGACGACCGGAAACGACGTGGGAAAGCTTGACGGAGAAGGATATGAAAGCTAGAGGATTAAGACGTGAGGATGCGACGGATAGAGTAAAGTGGAGGGTGGGTGTCCAATCTATGGCTACAAATGGCCTACCCCAGCGTAAGCGGGAAATGTGGCCATAAAACGCGCGTGTGTATGTTGACATCCATTCAAATGCGTTATAGGCAGGTCTGTAAAGCCACTTCCGTGTTAGCACAAGGTAGTCGTTTATATTCGAGCTGGCATTTTAAGTCCGAATGCCCTTCCTTTCGCCAATCAGAATCAATAATTATCCTGGACAATGATTATCTGTTAGCGACACTTGGGTGATTTAACCCCTAATCGGCTTATTTAGCTAAAATGCATTTTGTGACTTTGCGACTTTGTGATTTGCGACTTTGTGACTTTGGGACTGGCATGATGGCGCTATCTTGCAAGCTATTTAGCAAGATGGCGCTATTTTTAATCCATTTTCATCACTTTTCTTCACTATTCAGCAAAACCAATGAGGTATTAACAGCCTTGCCGAAGGGCCTGTAACACATGGTTTCATAGTTGCCGGCGCCGTGACTTGAACCCAGGGTCTAACTATGGTATCTTGGAGAAATAATGACTAAAGTTGAGCTGACCTGCTCGTGCACGGCCTTGAGGAACTCGAGCTCCTCCTCGAGCGTCTGGCGTCTGTTCTCCGCGTCGATGTGCAGCAGGGTCTCGTTGTCAAGGTCCTGAATGACAAACAAATCATCATCATTATCATAAGCATATCAACAAATTAGTTTAGTATCAATATAATACGTAGACTTTTGCAGTGGCGAAGCGAGAGTTTCTGGCGCCCGAGCAAAAGTGTCACACGGCGACCTCCCCCTCCCTCCAAGAAATTCGTTAGAGGAGGGGGGGAGGGTGCTGGCGGAGGTTTTTCTATAAACTAACTATGTCAAAATAAATGCTATCGTAGAGTGGGGCCAAAATAGAATTTTTGTTTGGCTCCGCCCTTCTGAACTTTAACTTAGTTACTACATCAAAAACAAAATAATTTTCTACATCTCAAAATTACGATGTCAAAATCAATCAATTTCATGCCTCTCGGCGCCCCCCTCACTCCTGGACATCTGGGACGGCAGCCCCCCACATGCCACGCTACTGCTCTATTGACCCTTTTACTTACAAACTGTAAATGTCATTTCTTTATAAATTGGGTAGCGATGTAGTGAGGTCAGACATGCCATTTTTACAACATCATATAGTTTATATGTATTTTGGGTTTTCCAACTTGTAAAAAAATAAAGACTGTCAGAACGTTCTGGAGAGGAAAATGCTAGTGCTGGCATCCAGAACGTCCTTACGAACTGAAAAATCATGTGATTTGTGTGTCAAGCTGTGCTTGACAAATGAGGCTATTCTGAATACGAGAACAGCCGTGGGAACATAAACAGGAACTCATTCGATTTTGCTAAGAAATTTCCAAGCTTTTCTGAGTTGATCTACAATGTAACAAACTCTTGGTATTGCAGTATTGTTATACCCGACACAAAAAAAATGTGCACGGTTGAGATATTTATCAAAGTGGGCAAAGATATAAAGCCTCAGTGTGTATCTTCACAGTTCACTTATAATAAATTATTTTAAAATATATTACAAAGTTTAAATCTTTGCTAGAATCAGGCATTTAAAAAATATTTGATCTTTTCAAAACAATCATTCTTAGAACAACTCTTTTATAAATCGTGAAAAGTTTAAGAAAAATTTAATCGGAAAGACGTTTGAACTAGAAAAGATTCTATCTTGGGATTCGTGATGGCTGACATAGACCAAATTTCTCTATGATTGATATTTATCATTATAAACTTGACGGGTTTGGTCGCTTCCAGCGGCTTCAGAATTGTGCGTTTTAACAAGCTGCACTGGAACGCCGCAATAACTGCAATTCAGTGAAACCACACCACTGACAAGATAGAGCAAAATATTTACACATCGGTACATTCATTGCAATAGAACTACATAAAGTCACGAGGCTTTTTTTATTTTTGTTAGCCGCCGCTCAGAGATGTTACAGATTCTATGGTGCCTGGCATATATACCTTGTAGCAAAACTCTTCACCGTCTCAGTGAAAGCAACAATGTGTACATGTATAGTATGTTGCAACTATTCAGCCTGAGACATTGAATATCTATGTTTCTGCAATGAATATATGCCAGGCACTATAGAATTTGTAACGGCTTGTAGGCATAACAGATAGTCATAGCACCTTGGACCTTGGACTCCAACAAAAGATTAGCCATATAATTTTTAACTTGCTTCAAAATATACGCCTTGCAGCCCAGACTTGCAGCCCAGAATAGACTTGCAACCCAGATATAGACTTGCAGCCCAGAGCTCCCCGAGCGAGTCGTTAAAGGCGACTAAAGAAGGGGGAGCGGTTCTGTAGCAACCCTCTTACACAGAACCGGACTAATAGTCTTCGTTACTCACACACGGTCCTTAAATTTAAAAAAAGTATGTCGTTCACATGGTGGTTAAAGTGGGGCGGAGCGGACGCGAGCGGCGCTCCCACTGCTCACCAAAATGTAGACTAGCATTCCCACTGTTAACATTAGCGTTCCCCTGCTGCTCAGGAGCAAGCGCTCCCACAGCTGATATTGACAAAAAGGTTTTTTGACATAGGAAGTTTGAGTGGAGGTTGTATATGGTAGGAAAGTTATGCAGGGCGTTGCGTTTTTTTTGTTATGGAAGGGCTTGATGGTGCAAAATCTGTTAGCTACAGTCAGCATCTCCCCCCCCCCCCCGGCTCGCGAGTTTTGCATGCTGCATGGAGAAGAAAAAGTGATTCAGGCAACAAAGTCAAAACTCAGCCCTCCCACTGCTCGGTCGAAACACTTTAACCACTGCGTTCACGCACCACTCGCGCCCTGTTGAGTGCCTCCTGCAGGGTCTGGATGTGCTTCTTGTCCTTGTCCCGGTCTCCCTCCAAGATGGCGACGCGTCTGCGCAGCAGGTTAATCTCCGCCTCGTAGTCGGACAGCTGCTGGTTCTGACGCTCCGTCCGCTCGCGCTCCTCGATCACCGCGCGGTTAGCCTCGTTCAGCCTGAACGAACCGCACGGCACATTTAATACCTTGTTGGTTTCGCTGCATTGTAGTGAAGAAAAATTGTGGTAGGGCTTCAAAATAGCGCCATCTTGCTAACGCATTTAAACTAAAATATTCGACTAGGGGTTAAATCTAGTACACTTCAAAGACCTTTTTTTCACAATCCTTGTATCTTTAATTATATAAGCATATTGCTAGAAATCCCTTGTTATGTTTATGCTTGTCAACATGTCGAGGAGGAGGCAGGAATGGATGTTTTGCTAAGCAAAGTCGCAAAGTCACCAAGTCGTAAAATCGCAAAGTCGCAAAGTAAAAAAAAGCATTTTTACTATAATATCCAACTAGGGGTTAACGTTCAGAGTTCTAATTAGAATGTACAGTACTAAACTGAAATGGCCAGTTCAAATTTTTTTTAAACTATGCCCTGCCGATCATATAACGTTTAGAACGTGCAGTTTCAGGGGCGGTTCTGCGTTATAGATGAGGGGGGCGCATCCCACCAGCATATCAAGTTTAGTCAATTCAAAAGTAAGGAAAGTAAGCCAAATTAAGGCAAAATAAGCCAGAGACAATCATCATCTCCCTTCACCACCACTAATCATCCCCCCTCCACCAGCATCGCAGGGTGCATTTTCGCCAAGCTAAGTGAGTTTTGACTGTGAAAAATGTCTGTTACCATCCACCCTCCGGTCGTGAGTTCTGCACGGGAGGGGAAAGGTTTCTGTTTCCAAGCCAACGGAATCTACTTCATCGTCGCTGACACGCGTTAGCTCTTTATGCAAATCTTTTGTGATTTCAGTGAGAATAACTTTAACCGTGACTCGACTGTCACGGATCAGTGATTCGGCTTTCACGAATAAGTTAACTTATTCGTGACTTGTGCACTGAAAATCAGGATCATCCCTCCACGAAAAACTTCCAAACTCGCCCTTGTGCAGTTCTGAACACGAAATACAACTTTTATGACATTGAAAATTGAAGTTTCAGTTAACGGTTGAGAAGATCTAAGCAACTTGAAAAGCGTGTGAGGTGAACTGTTGTGATAATAACATGCCGCGTTAATTTGGTGCATGTTATATTTGAGCGCCAGCCATTAACCAATTTTGCTAATAATAGTTTTATGCCAGCTTTCCAAATTACTCCACACCGTAACGATTAATAACCGACACTCAACCGTCGCTCGGTAGACGGCAGGAGTTACTATTCCCGATAGAGAGCTGATAAATAGTTGCATCCTTAACAGATACTCTTTCGTTTTGTTTGTGCTACAAATTTATCGAAGCAGCGACCATGGGCTTCGAAAGGCCTGTAACAGTATATACACTTCAATGCTGCCTGCAATGAAAAGCGCACCAGGAAGGGCACGATTATTGAAGCAAGGCGAAACTTCAGCGCGCTGCAGCAACGCAGACCCCTTCATGACGTTCGGCTAATGCGCGAGTCTCAGATTTCAGCGCAGACAGGAATGCGTCTTGCAGTCTGAACGTGCGCGTGACTCAACCCACTGAACTTCACTGCAGCTGCTGCTGCTGCTGCTGCTGCTGCTGCTGCTGCTGCTGCTGCTGCTGATTTAAGCCCGTGATTTAAGCACATGCGTGGCCATGCACGTGCGCGAACAATTAAGTGCAAAATGAGATCATGACAGCTTCGCCAGTAACTCTGACCATTAGGCTGCTCCTTCATGCAGGCTTAATGCCATTAAACTGACTTAGCCTTACCTACAGCCTATACTGTAGGAGTATATACATGTGTGACTACATGTATGTGCATGTATCTGCTATCAAGAAAGGCAAGGCATATTTTAAGCATGAAGATTGGAGACAATCTATCTTCCTGTGCTGTCAAATTTGAGAGCGCTAGATTTAAAGAATATTAATTGTTTAGCGGCTGTAAGCGAAACTGACCCAAACTACACCTTCACCTTGAACCAACAGAAAATTGTTCGTTTGCTGGTGATGTGAAAAACATATAAAATGCCTGATGACTAGTCAATGAGTCAGAAGCAATCTGTAGCCTACACCGATGAGCTATCTGTTGGGTTAAAATCTGCTCCATGGGCATAAATACGCCACTATATATACATGTAGCAGCGCGGTAAACTGCTTAAAAGTGCACGAAAATCTGCAATCTGAAATTCTAAATCTAGAATTATGAATCCAAGGCGCCAACGCTACATGTACATATTCTACAGTAACTGACAGCTATACAGGCGGGGTTGAAAACTTGAGAAATGGCGTGAAATTATATTTAGATTCAAGCAAAAACTTACATTGGGCATTGTATGTGCCATATAATCAAGATATCTTTCAAGTTTTCAGGTGGTGGTAGTGTTTGAGTCTAATAAGCGTGTGCAGTATGCCTAACTAAGACTGTTGCAGTCCGGTTCAGTGCCTACATGTACATGTAGGCATCGGCTTTGCCAAGCAAAGAAACGCTCCCCCTCTTTAGTCGCCTTTTACGACTCGCCCGGAGAGCTAGCTGGGATGCAAGTCTATTCTTTGTTCTCTGATTTGTGTAAGTTGTGGGGGGAAAGCATTTAAAGTCTTCAGTATGTCTTCAAAATGTCTAATCTCGGGCGATGGCGCTGCACGGCAGTCATTTACAGTCATTTGCAGGTACATTGTACAATTGTAGCCTACATTTAGGTGCAGATCCATTTTACACCCAAAAGCATACTGCATGGGATCAGCTATGTACTCATGTTAGCCCAATCGCAAATAATTGCTCATCTGTGGAAGATTTCTGTCTCGATCAATTCAGAAATGATTTTACTCAGATGAGCCAGATCATAGCTTTCTGCTCATACCAGACTGCTTGATTTGTTTGCTGGATCAGCTTGCTGCAGATAGGCTCAGCAGCAAAATCTCTTTGTGGCACGCGGTCTTTATTTGCAGGAATAAGTTTAGTAGGAGTAGTAGGCCTACTCCAAAAACGACTTTTTAAAAACTCTTCTCGGATTTAGAAATAGGTAGGAGTAGAAATGGACGATGGTGCAGGAGGCCTACTCTAGGTCTACCCCCTTTTTGAAAGACACAGGAGAGCACTACTCCTGTTTTATAAGCAGCAAGTCTAACGCTACTTCGATTTTGTAAGGGCTAAACTGAATTCTGATTATATATATTTGAGTTCATTATTTTGTGCCACTGTGCTATTGGCTAGTTTTGCTGCCAATTTGTAGTGTGCACTGGATGGTATCCAACAGACGGCATTCAAACGGAGGGTCCAAGATAATGAAGAAAGGATTAATTGAAGGCGTATGTG